>JARHVA010003104.1:1362500-1432500 GCA_037957365.1 Torreya grandis
TAACTTCATCTACCCCTATTTCAGTTTCTTTGGCTGGTTGTCCTTCATCTTTGTATGGATATAGATCTGCAACATTAAAAATTGGAGAAATTCCAATTCCTTTTGGCAATTCTATTTCATATTCATTATTTGAAAACTTCCTTATTACCTTGCATGGTCCTATTTTCTTTACCTTCAGCTTGTTGTATTCTTTTTTTGGAAACCTCTCTTTTCTGAGATGAGAAAGAACAAAATATCCAACACTAAAACTGACCTCTCTTTTCTTTTTGTCTACCCTTAGCTTGTACTTGATGGTGTTTTCTTCAAGTTTCTTCTTTACTTGTTCATGCAAATTTTGCATGGCATTGGCAAATTCTTCTGCATCAGCACTCCTTGTCTCCATGCTACTTAGATTTCTTAACTTGTACACACCTCTTGGATGCATTTCATACAGAATTTGAAATGGGCTCAATCCTATACTTCTGTTAGGAGAATCATTATAGGCAAATTCAGCTTGTGCAAGTGCGAGATCCCATTGTTTTGGATGCATACTTACCAAGCTTCTCAAGATGTTGCCCAAGCTCCTATTGACAACCTCAGTTTGGCCATCCATTTGAGGATGATAGGCTGAACTAAAACTCAATTGTGTTCCCAATTTCTTCCATAAGGTTCTCCAAAAATGTCCAACAAATTTGGTGTCCCTGTCAGAAACAATGCTTCTAGGCAATCCATGCAATCTAACATCTTGAAAGAATAGATTAGCTATGTGAGTAGCATCACTTGTTTTGGAACACAGAATAAAATGAGCCATCTTTGAAAACCTATCTACTACAACAAATATGGAATCATGACCTTTTTGAGTTCTTGGCAAACCAAGTACAAAATCCATGCTTATTGAATCCCAAGGCCTATTTAGAATGGGTAGTGGCTGGTACAAACCTATGTTTTGACTACTTCCCTTGGCATATTGGCATGTTTTACATTTTTCAACAAATTTCTTAACATCAATACTCATACCTGGCCAATAGTAGTGAGCACTCAATTGTGCTAATGTCTTGTTCTGCCCAAAATGTCCTAATAAGCTGCCACTATGCTTTTCCTTCAACAAATTCTCTCTCATGGAACTCTTGGGAATGCAAAGCTGGCTGCCTCTGAATAGTAGACCCTCTTGGACCGTGAAATCTATCCAAGTACTTCTATCAACCCCCACTGGATTCATGCAAGCTTCATATGGTTCCTTGAAGTCTAGATCTTCCTTATATAGCTCTTTCAAATCTTCAAATCCCACAATGCTTACTTGAGACTCTTGCATGATCAGATTTCTCTTGATTAGAGCATCTACAACCTTGTTAGATTGTCCTTTCTTGTGCTTAATAATGAATGTGAAGCTTTGTAAGAATTCAATCCATTTGACATGCTTTTGATTCAACTTATTTTGATTGCTAATGAACTATAAAGCATAATTGTCAGTGAACAAAACAAATTCTTTAGGCAAAAGATAATGCCTCCATTTCTTCAAAGCTTGTACAAGAGCATAGAATTCTTGATCATAAGCTGAATATTTCTTCTTAGCATCACTTAACTTCTCACTAAAGTATGCTATAGGCTTCCCATCTTGACTTAGAACAACGCCTATTGCAGTTCCACTAGCATCACATTCTACTTGAAAAAGCTTATTAAAATCAGGCAAGGTCAAGATTGGTTCTTCAGTTACCTTTTTTTTCAATAATCTAAAACTCTTATTAGCAACCTCAGTCCAACAAAAACTTCTTTTATCACCCTTGATTGTATCGATCATTGGAGCAACAATTCCACAAAAATGTCTTATGAATTTCCTATAGAATCTAGCCAAACCGTGAAAGCTTCTTACCTCATATGTGCTCCTGGGTGTAGGCCACTCAAGTATAGCCTTAATCTTTTCCTTATCCATCTTCAATCCTTCTTTTGAAATCACAAATCCCAATTATATCAAGTCTGTTTTCAGAAAACTTCACTTTTTGACATTGATTAGCAATTTCTCCTCATGTAGCTTACTCAATACCATCCTCAAATGTTTCAAATGATCTTCTTTAGTTTGAATAAACACCAATATATCATCCAAATACACTATCACAAAATTACTAGTGAACTCCTTCAGCACTTCATTCATCAGCCTCATGAAGGTGCTTGGTGCATTGGTTAGTCCAAATGGCATAACTAACCACTCATAGATTCCATCATTGGTCTTGAAGGATGTTTTACATTCATCCCCTTCTCTTATCCTAATCTTATGGTAACCACTTTTCAAATCTATTTTAGATAAATATGTAGCTCCACTTAAACAATCAAGTAAATCATCAATTCTAGGTAGTGGAAATCTATACCTGATAGTAATCTTGTTGATTGCTCTGGAGTCTATACACATCCTCCAACTCCCATCCTTCTTAGGACTCAACACTGTAGGGACAACACAAGGATTTAAACTCTCTCTTACCAATTTTTTTTCTAACAATTCTTGAACTTGGTGCTTGATCTCTTCATTTTCCTTTAGTGTCAACCTGCAAGCAGCCTTGTTTGGAAGATTTGCTCTTGGAATCAAGTCTATGTGATGGCTAATGCTTCTCAATGGTGGTAAATAATTAGGTAAACCATCTAACACAATGTCAATGTACTCATTCAACATATCTTGAATCTCTAATGGCAAATCAATCAACTTAGTACTAGTGACTACACTCCTTGGCTTACCAATTACAGCAAAGTTTACCTCTTCTTTCTTTAGTTGATGTAGAAACTCTTTGCCACTTATTATCAATACTTTAGAATTCTATCCAACAATAGCAGAATCCTCTTCTTTCAATGGTGTGAGTGTATGCTTGATCCCGTCCTTTTCAAACATATATGTATTCAGCCTTCCATCATTCATAGCCTTCCTGTCAAATCGCCAAGGCCTTCCAAGCAAGATATGACATACATCCATGGGCATGAAATCACATAAAATCTGATCCTTATATGTTCCTATTTGAATATCTACTTTGCATTATTCACTTACCAAAATTTTGTGTCCTTTTTGTAGCCAAGAGACTTGATAAGGTGTAGGATGTACCTCCTTCTTCAAGCCTAGTTTCTCCACCATCTCAGTTGACACAAGATTGTCAGTACTTCCATTGTCAATGATGACCTTACATCATTTCCCCTTACTCTTACATGTGGTTTTAAATAAATTTTTCCTTTGAGGTGGTTCTACACCTTCTTTATTTGGCTTTAACAAAATTCTTTTCATCAAAAGAGACTCACCTTCTTCTGGGGTATCTTCATAAGCTGCTGCAGCTTCTACATTTTGTTCTTCACCTTGGGTAACATGTACACCCCTCTCATGGCTGGTAGAAGGATTCTCTAGACACTCATATGCCTTGTGTCCTGCATACTTATTGCACTTAAAGCATTTGCCCATGAATCTTCCTCTTCCTCTTTGATATCCTTGGTATGGCCTTCTTTCTCCTGGTGTATAGCTGCCTCTTGAACTTTGTGAGATGCTGGCCTCTTCATGAGATATTTGTAGCTATGTTCTACTTCCTTGAAATCCTCTACCTCTGATGGACCTGCCCCTTCCTCTTGAGAAGGATGTTTGTTTCCTTGCAATCTTCTCCTCAGCTTTTAAGGCAAATTGATATGCCTCCTCAACTGTCTTAGGAATGAGAAGACTAATCTCTTCTTGAATAGAAAATTTTAAACCATTGGTGTATCTGGCTACCTTCTCTGTGTCATCCTCAATATGACCTGATCTTATATTTAACTTGTAAAACTCTTTAGTGTATTCTTTCACAGACATTTCTTTTTTGCTTTAAATTTTGTAATTACTTAAAAATATTTGCTTGATAATCTTTAGGCATAAACTTACCTTTCATTTTTTCTACCATTCTATCCCAGCTTCTGATCTTTGGCTTCCCTTTCCTTCTGCTTTCTTCTTGCACTCCATCCCACCACAAGGATGCATGGCTATTTAGTCTTGTCATGGCATACTTGACTTTCTTATCATCTTCTTCAATTCCTTCATACTCAAAGTATTTATCTAATGCATTAATCCAATCAATTAATTCTTCCACATTCAAACTACCTTCATACATTGGAACCTCCATTTTTGGCTTTGTGTTCACCTTCATAATGGCTTTGATCAACCTCTCTTCAGTTGTTTCTTCTTCCACCACCAATTCATCTTCTAGTGTCTCTTCTTCCCTATCACTGACTTCACCCATGTCAATGCCTCTTCTTTGAGCCATCTCCAGGTCTTGTAGCCTAGCTGTCAGGTTCCTATTCTCTTCTACCAGTGCAACCTATCCTCCAGGTCTCCTTCCTCTAGCTCTACCTCTGTTCTTGATTCTCATGGCCATCTAGCTTCTTCTTCTCTTGGATCTTTAGATTGTGCACAATCGTGCTCTGATACCAAATTGATGTACAGCTCTCTGATATTACAAACAGGCATTGGATTCCATTTCAATTCATTCTAGAAACAACATTCAATATATTTGATCACCCAACATAAATTTTATTTTGATAAAACAAAGAGACCATCACTTAACGTCACGCCAGCATAGATAGTTTAATATGACAAGAATGAAAAAGGGATCATTACTTAACTTCACACCCAACATAAATTTTAAAATGACCAATATTGAAATCAATACATTATGGCAGGACTAAACTCCATTTTCATCACAAACAAGACAATTTATTCTTAGCATCGAACCATCACTTATCCTTAACACATTTAAAGCATCGAGCATAACATTTGAACTGGCTGAGATTGCAAATACTTCATTGGGGCGGCCCAGCCAGCATGGAAACACCCAAAATTATAATAAACTAGAATCAAAATCAATGTATTTAAAACAAAATGGCCCAACATAAATCAATTTGTTCCAGTCTTAGCACACCAAACATCAATAACAATGCAACGCCCTTTTCCAGTGTTCAATTTCAAAAGACAATTCTGGTGAAAATATCTCTATTGAATGTGGAGGAGATATAAGCTGGAAGTGTTTTAAACTTACAGACATTAAAAAATTTGATGTCCAATATTCTGCTTGATCTCAAAACAACACGCAACCTCTTCCATATTAAATCTCAAATCAATTGTTTTTATTCAAAAGAAGCACACATTAAAAAATATATATATCAAAACAAATACACCTAGTGTTGTTCTGTGCTGCCAGTCTCCCTCCTACGCCTTGATTTTCTACTACACATACCTCTCCCCTATTTTACACACAAAATCCCCTATATCCAAATGTATTTCTCAACTTAGATGTTTTATTCTATCCTGGGTGCCACATAACAACCTCCCAGAATGCATAAAATAGCTCTCCTAACATAAGAAAAATACAAACCACATAGAATTTCTCCCAACAGACTCGATTTCTTACCTAAAATACATAACCAAATTTTTAAAAAATTAAAACTAAACAAAATGGAGGGAAAAATAATAAATGCTCCTGCATCAATGTGTGTGTGTGTGTGTGTGTGTGTGTGTGTGTGTGTGTGTGTGTGTGTGTGTGTGTGTGTACACACACACCAATGCTATAATCCATAATTTGATATGATGATGTTTTTAAAAGATCTCCTCTAACAAATTTGATGTGATAATATTTTCATAATATTTCCTCTAACATATTTTATGTGATAATGTTTCCAAATGGTCTTTTCAAACAAAATTGATGTGACTATGTTTTAAATAGAGGGTCTTGCAAAGAGATTTAGTATGACACATAATTAATTGTTATTATTGCTCCTAGTATTACTAAAAATGACCTTTATGATACATCATTAGTACTTGACTGGATAAATCACCTTCCTATTATATATTTCATGATCCAAAGAGATAACCATAAACATCATCATCATTCTTGTCATAATCACATTGTATAACCTACTTTGATATTCATTTTTGCATTATCACTACCATCAATTATTGTGTCGTATCTCTAACATCTTGATTCCCCTATTCCTTATGTGAATTCAAACTCTGTGTTTTTAAAGTATAGTTAGATTTATAATTTAACATTTTTTTCTCTAAAGATGGGTGGGATAAATAAAAAGAGTGAACTACAATCCTTCGATGCATTACTGCAAGATGAGGTAGCCAAAGACATCTTTGAAGTATTAGGTTGATTGAATTTCTTAAAAATGTTTCAGGGATTCCATGAAGAAATTGTGTAAGAATTATATGAGAATTTTGATGAAGATCATTCTATTATCAAAGAGAAGAACATTCCAATAAATCCTTCTACAATTAGTGCTCTATATGAGATTCCTAAGGATGGAGTAGTTAGCATTGAAAATATCAATTTTTATGACTTGATTTATATGTTTGTTAAAGGAAATGAACCACACCCCATACTGGGTAAATCCCCTTAAGGAGTGTCTAAGGGAAACCTGAGAGAAATTCTTCCTCAACCTTGGAAAAATGTTGTTTTCTAGATAATGAAATATATCACTTGTGATGGTCAATTTATAGTAGTGGGTGGAGATTGTATGAGACTTCTTATTCACTTGAGGAAAGGAGTTGCTCAATAAGAATATAAGATCAATCTTCCCTCTTTCTTTCACAATGCTCTGATTAATGTTTCTCAAAGGTTAAGATGAGGTATTGGGTCTACCTATCATCATGGGTTGGTTATACTCATTTATCCCATTTATTTTATCAATAAACCAATGGATGAAGAGGCTTGGTCCTCTTTCCTCCAAAATGTTTCTCTAGTTCCTTCCAAAAATACACCATGCACTGCCTCTCACTTCTTTCCACTACAATCTGTATTGAAGAACCAATAATTCAAATTGTAGAATGACCATTTCCACCACCATTGGTTCCAAAGATACTACGTTAGAGATCAAAGCAAAAAATTGGAATTTATTTAGATCCCCCTCATTCTCCTCCAACTAAAATATGGTGCATTTAACAACTTATCTTTTAGGAATAATAAGAAGAAGATGTGCAAGCCATAAAAGAAGTTGTATTTGAAAATGGAACCCTAACAGAAGAAGTTGTACCTCAATAAGTAGAGCAGCCTATGCTCTCTATTGATAATAATGGTAAAGCACCCTTGATTGAATAAGATCCATCGTATCCACATTATATCAATGAATAAATATAATTTTAGCATGCCATAGCATTATCATGTCATGAGAAACAATCAGATTGTAATAAATAGAGTTAGATGTTATCCATTCAACTTTGAAATGTAAAGACTTGATGATTTCTAATTTAAAACAAAGGTGGGAAGAATATTTTAATAGAGTTAGTGAACAAGAAATAATTATTTAAGGAATACAATCTAAATAGACTAGGGGCCATTATTTAATGCTTTTATAGATCCAAGAATTGAGTAATTTGTAGAATTTTCTTGCTATCAAGGACACTCAAATTACTAATTTTCAAAATGCCAATGTTGATAAGCATAATCTAATTAATAATATGAGGAGAAAGTATTTATGATATAAATACAATGCTTGACCAACATACTAAAAGAATAATAGATCTCACCATTTAGAATTATAAGTTACAAGCCTCTATTCAGGCCATACAAAGAGAAACACAATAAATTGTAGTTCAGACAGAGTGTCAACAAGAGTTGTACCCTCATTCCCTCTTCCATTACATGAAATAACCTTTTTCTAGAATAACACCCAAAATAAAATTCAAAAATTGAAGGATAAAAATGCCAGACTTAAGGAGCAATCTCAAAAGAAATTAGAGAATCCCCACTATAACTACAAAAAGCATAGGCTTCTATCCAACACATTTATGTTATTTCTAAAAAACTATTAGCATTCAGGCATCCTTCATCAGTTAATATTATGTTTTTATATGAGTAGTTTTATAAATGATAGATTTAGTTAATTTCCCTTGGTTTTTCACATATCATTAAAGATGAGCATATATGTATGGACATTTTTCTAAAGAGAAATGAAGAAAGGTAGGATGCCATTTGTGACTTCTATACTTTCAATATGTTGTTAGGCTATCAATCTATCTTTATGATAAATTTATTTGTTGGAAAAACATAATTGTCTTTATCTCCACTCTAAGGAACTAAATGTCAAGAAAACATGCCAATAACATATTTATGGAATTACAAAGCACCACTGGGTTATGCATGAGACCAAAATTTCTAGAAGCAAAGAAATTTATTTCTTCTTTTTAACCAATATATCATATGTATATGAATACAAACTATTTTGAGCTATTGAGATCTGATATTACTACTTTTAGAGATTTTCTAAACCACCATTATGTCAATGGTTTCAATTCAAGTCTTTCCAGGTGGGATACATTAACTACTGAGTTGAAGCACAAGGAAGCCCTTAGCCCCACCAATATTAGATGTATTCTAAGAAGAGCCAAATTAGTTTTCCATAATCACTTAGCTCTTACAAGGAAGAGGTTCAGATGTCTAGATTAGGATGAGGTTTGGGCTTTCTATCATTATGTGTCCTCTATCTCCATGGTGGTGTTGGAATTCTAAAGTAAAGTTGAATTTGAATCATGGGTGAATATAATTTTTAGGGATCTTGGATTCTTGCCAAGGGGCCACCATGACTAGGGCCATCATATTGAAGTTTATGATTTGAGTCAGAGGTTTAAATTAGGAAATTTAGATTAAGTATCAACCATCACACTTATTTATAAGATAAATTGTAATTGGTAAAGTTTGGATGATAAATGATGAGAATTTGATATAACTCATCATAGTTATATAAACTATCCATAAAGTGTTGTCTTTGGTTATATATTGTATTGAATTTAATAGTTAAAATAGGATGTGAATGCAATTTATTCTTTGTTTGTATGTAATTTACTATTGATTCTATATCTTGTTATTGTGTCTAACTTGGATGAATAACATAGTTTTGAGTATAGCAACACATCCCAAGGATGGGATAATTTTGAGTACAACAACACATCCCAAGGATGGGTTAATTTTGAATACAATAACACATCCTAATGATGGGTTAATTTTTATAAGGAAACACATAGTTTTAAAAGCTCTTTTAGATATAATTTTGAGAATTTAACAAGTGATATTTGAATATTGAGCACTATGAAGACACTCCAAAGATACTCTAGAATTACTCTAAAAATTCTCTAGGTGTGATCTAAAGACATAACCAGGATGCTTTGAAGAAGTCTAGGAATAGTCTAAAGACTAGATAAGGTGCTCTGAAGACCTGTACAAGATGCTCTGAAGATACCTAGATGTGTTCTAAAGACTAGCTAGATCCTGCTACTTAGAATAGTAGTTCTACAGATATATATCAATAGACTTTCTATATTTATAAGCATGGGATCTGACTCCTAGATTGTCTATATTTTGAATAAACTAATTTGGGCATTAAGATTGCAAATATTTTGTATATTGTGAATATATGTTGAGATGGGTTTAAATACACATCTCCTTTTCATTCCAACAAGTTATTAAGTTCCTAGTTTAATGTTTTGGCCATTTAAGTTCTATATGTTTAAATTCTGGATGTTGATGTGAGTGATTAACAAACAATTTAGATTTACTTTCCTTCAAACAAGAGTTAGAATTCCATTTATTGTTTTTAGGATTTAAATTTCACAACAAAAGTAAAACCTCCCAAATAATGAACTGCACAAATCTAATACCAAACGGTCTCATTACAAACAACTGTTGGACACTACTAGTTGAAAATGATAGCAATCTATTGATTAGATAAATGAGAGATATAATTATAGCCTATCACTAGGTGTAGCAGCTAAGCTCTTGAAAAACTAATCTAGACTACTGATTACCAAATAAAAGGGTTAGAAAGAGGAGAAAGGGATGACTAAAAACAAAAAAAGGTGATACACTAATCTATAACACTCATCATTACTCTAAGACACACACATATGATATCCAATAACTCATACACTCACACAAACTCCATAACTACATCATTGCGTAAGTATTTCTTAAGAAGGCTCAAGTAGATAAGACAAAGGAGGAAGGGATGATCATATCCATAGCCTATCTTCATCATATGACTAATATAGCACATCCTAAGAGCTTCAAACATAAAATTAACTTGCATATAGCTAAGAGAGAAGACAAGCACCAAAAAAGAGAGATCCTTTACAAATTATTCATGTAAAAACTCATATAAACACAAGATGAAATAATATAGAAAGGTAAATGAACTCATATATTTCTGTTAAGAGGTGTTTTCATTACAAAATGGGCATGGCTAAGCCATACCATAAAATCAAGTAGTATTTTACAAAGAGAAAAGTAAGAGATATATGGAAGACATAAGAGGAGGAAATGGATGACGACTTGAGCAATGTCATCCTACATGGACAAATTATTTATTCATATAGAAATATTATTAAATGGTTTGATTTTCCTTCTCTTTTCACTTAACGTCTCCCACTTGGTCTTTTTAGAAGCCTCTAGACACTTTGTGAAGGCTTATCAAATCAACACAGTGTTGTAGCTATGATATTATCTAATTTTGATCATACATTTCTCCAATTTGAAATCAAAATAATTGAAAATAGGGAGAAGTCATATTTCTAACACAATAAATGGTATCAAAAATAGAACTATGGATCAAAAGATATGGCTAAAAAACTAACATGTAGTCGTACACAGTCACATAAGCACCTTCAAAACATGGAAAAATGGAACATCATAGAGAAATATATGAGAAAAACCCATAATATCTTATATTTCCATATATATCTTGAAAATATGTTCAAAAGGGTATTTTTTATTTTTTTTAAAAGATCAAAATAATGACTGTGACCCTTTCTCTATGTTTTCTGGTGAAAAGTTAGCCAAGTGATAAACCTTCCTAAAAGGGTCACTTCACACCATCATAAATTTTCACTAGAAGTTCACACAAATACAAAACAAAATGTATTACCTTTTCATAGAATCAAGTTACAATTATACAAATTTTCATGGAATTTAGAATCCATTTGGTCCTATGTAAATGGGATTTAAAAGTGCTCACTAGGCAGATTTAGCAACTGGGAGATGTAAAAAATTACTACATAACAAAATTAGTGCAAAAGATAATTTTCATAGCTACGTATTCCACACATTATATCTAATATGTGTGAACTATATTTCCATTATAATCTAACGACATTTAGCTATCACCATAGAAAAATTGAATAAGATTTGACCTCCTTTGCTATTGAGAAAATGAGGTTAAAATGTGTGCACTAGGTAGATCTAAAAAAATGGAAACATAGAAAATTGACCAAGTAAAAATTAGCTCATAAGCTAATTTTCATAGCTACACATTTCACATGTGAGAATGAATTTATGAGACTTATTTGGTCCTCACATTTTTCTCACATTGGCTACCATCATGTGAAGTTTGAGAGTGATTGGACTTGATTTGATTATACATAATGGCATTTGAAAAGTGTTATGTAGGCTGATTTGGCACCTAAAAACACACAAAAATCTACACTTGACAGTTGTCATGATTGGGATATTTTTAAGTCAATATTATAAATGCAATTCTTGTTAGGTGAAATTCATTACCTTTTGAGTTTAAGCATAGGGAATTCATCAACCCCACTAATATTAGATGGAGACTAAGAAGAGCCAAAGCAGTTTGTTAGATAATAACTTGGATCTTAGAGGAAAGAGGTTTAGATGTCTGTATTGGGATGATTTTTAGGCCTCCTATCATTCTATGTTCTCTATCTCCATGGTGGTGTTGGATTTCTCAAGCAGAATTTGAATTTCAAGCCTAGTTGCATAAATTTGTTAGATATCTTGGATTGTTTCCAAGGGGCCACCATGATTGGGGCTATCATTTTGAAATTTATAATCTGAGTCAAAGGTTTGAATTAATAAATTTAGATTAAGGATCAGCCATACCACTTCTTTACAAGAGGAATTACAAAATTTAAAGTGTGGGGGAGAAATGATGAGCATTTCATATATCTCATCATAGTTATATAAATTGTCCATAAAGTGTTACCTTTAGTTATCTATTGTATTGCATTTAAGTAGGATATGAATGATTTTTTTTTCTTTTTATGCAATTTATTATTGAATTTTTACCTTGTTATTTTGTTTAACTGGGATGAATAGCACAATTTTTAGTACAACAACACATCCCAAAGTTGTGGTAATTTTGAGTACAACAACACATCACAATGATGAGGTAATTTTGAGAAGGCAACACATAGTTTTGATGCCTCTTTTGAATATAATTTTGAGGATTTAGGAAGTGAGATTTGAAGATTGAATGCTCAAAGACACTTCAAAGATGCTCCAAAATTGCTCTGAAGATGCTTTGGGTGTGCTCCAAAGACATACATAGGATTCTCTAAATAAATTTAAGAATGCTCCAAAGACCTATATAGGGTGATCTAAATACTTATATAGGATACTCCAAAGATACCTGGATGTGCTCCAAAGACTACACAAATTATGTGTAATTCATGCTACTAAGATAAATTAGGAGCATTTTACTACAGAACTTTTTTTTGAAAAAAATTAAAAAATGGATTAGATACAAATGATAGCTATCAATAAAAAAGTAGTATACATACAAATATTTATCCCCCTGCTACTTCCCACCCCTCAAAAACTTCTCCCTAAATAGTATTTTCTCCTATTTTTAAGGTGCATATATTTTACAAGAATTTTTTTAATATATAATAATGTATGGAACCCCTCTACCCAATAATATCGAAGTACAAGGGAAAATTTTTCCACCACAAATAATAATTCTAGGTGTTATTAAATCATTCATTCATTATATTTTATGATGAAACATGAGGGAAAAACTCACCACCCCAAAAAATGATTTTTCAACTCAGTCTAAAATGGAAACAATTCATAGTATCCTAAACAAAGCCAACAGATAAACGATGTGAGGAGATAGAGATAGGGTGGAACTATTAAAACTCTCTCACATCATAAAACTTTTTCAAAATTATTATTTTCTTAAATTTAACAAAAAAATTTACTTTCCCCTTACATTCACCATTCGGGTCCCTATTGACTACAAGTAAATGCTAAATAATCCTAATCTCTGCCATTTCATTATCTTAACAATTTTATAAAAAAAATCTAGGTCTATCTAAATCTCAGTGATTTCATAACTTAAAGTGGTAAATAATTAATAAAAGGGTCATGTCAATCCAAGCAAATCACACATTTTAGATACAGTAAAACAATACATTAAATAGATTAAACACTTGATAAGGACCTACAGAAATCACAATGAAAAATGGCATCAATGCTTCCACCACTAATGTCACAGTTAAGCTAACAATCAATAAAAGAATGTTTTTTAGCCTTTTAAAGGGAGAGAGAAAATGATGGAAAGAGAGAAAGATAAACTTAACCCTAATTTCAAAACACATGAGAATTTTTAATTCTATAATAATTTAAAAGTTTATATAAAAATTTGTAACATATAAAATTATATTAAAAAAATATTTATATATTTAAACATATTAATTTTTTTAAAAATGTACATTATTTAAGAAAAATATTTAAATATTTAAACATAAATACAAATAAATAATAAACTTGGATAGTTTTTTAATATAAAAATATTTACAAATATTTACTATTTATTATAATTATTCTAATTTAAAAAGTTTATTTATATTTGTTCAATGAATTACATGATTAAATTATTTAATAGAGATTTTAGTCCTTAATTTTTAGCCCCCATAGAATACCCTTGAGATAATTTAATTCACTGGCTCAAATACCCATAAGAGCGAGTCACCTTTCTTGAATTTACAAACTAATATTTGGAGACAAATTTGACCCCAAAATGGTAATTAAAATAAGTGACACAAAATCGTACCTAGTAAATCAAATACCTAGACTTGGTAAAGGATTTTTTAGGGTTATCTAAATTATGGGTATGTGAGGGTGTAAGCATTATACACCACACCAATCTATAAAAATTAACTTTTCATTCATGATAAGAAGTTTTTTGATATCACAATGCAAAGTCAGGTTTAAACATTTTGGCCAACAACATAAGTACTTCAACCTTGAAGCCCTATATTTAGGTTGAAAAAACATGGCCAAATCACATCCATGTAAAATTAATTAAATTTAAATATGAAACTATAATCCAATAATATTTACTCCTCTTGAAAAAATATTTAAATACAAGTATCACAAAAACTTCATTTATCAAGATTATATAAATTATATTACCGATGAAACACAAGATTTAATTATATCTCTTGGGAAGATTTTCAAGGGAATTTTGACTATTAATTGGTACATCCTAAGATGTATGCATCTAAATTTTCTCACTCCAATTAACATCACTAATATTATTATTAGTCAACACTAATTCCACTTATCTAATTTATCCCCTTTCATTCTGCTAATTTATCACCCCTTTCTAATTATTTAACTAATGTCCCCCTTCATTATTTGTCATATAATAACCTTATCTATCCACACAAATCAATCAATTAATATACTAAATCCCAATTATCTTATCCTAATCTAAACTTATCCATTATTTAAGAATTTTGAAATCCCATGGCCTACCCACCCACCTACACTAGCCAATTCCTAGGCTCTCCTACATCCTTGTCCCTAATCACCCACCCAATCCATATCTATTCCCATAAATAATAATAATTAGTGCCTAAGATTATTATATAATTTTCTAATTATAAAATCCTCTCTATTCTCACCCCTCCTCTCTAAAATCCTCTATATCTAGAGGCTTCCAAGAATAATCCCCAAACCTTGATCTCCACAAGCCAACATTGAATCTCAACCATTGATCCTTCCCTCCTCTTTATATTTAAACAAATTCATTCCTCCATTTTATCTAATTAAAAATCATCTAGAAAATTCGTGTCCAACTATTAAAGTGATCAAGAGTTTTCATACCAATCTAATCCATCATCAATAGTCTATGATCATGCCAATATAATGTCAAAATTTTGAATCTAAGGTAATAAATCTAATCCTCTTATTTTCATATTACATTTAATAATTATTTAGAGCATTTAGATTTAGGATTATAATGATAATTTGAATTGTAAATTCATCTATTGCATTTTCTTCTAATGGATCTAGATCTTACTTAGGTAGTCTAAATTTTGAGTAGATTTAGATTACTATAAACTAGTACATCCCAAGATGATCATTGCCATTTTTAGCTACCTTAGAACAGTTTATATATATATATATATATATATATATATATATATATACTTTCCACTTATAGATTGTATCTAAATGTAGATTTGTATGATTTAGGTAATTTCATTAAAATAAATTAGAAACATACTCATTTGGGAAGCATTTCAAGGGCATTTTGATGATTAACTAGTACATCCCAAGATTATCAATTCCATTTTCAACTATCGACTCATTTGGAAATAATTTCTAAAGCATTCTAATGAATGATTGGTCCATTCTATGATGACCAAGATCATTTCTATATATCATAAGAAACTTTCTATTCATATAGCATGTCTATAAATAAATTTCCATATATTATTATATACTAGACTTGGATCCTTTTATAGATGTCTTTAGATATAGATTTGTATTTGAGACAAAATTTTGTAAATCAAGGTAAGGGAACCAAGGTGGGGATTTTTCACAATCCTCATTACAAATGATTAAATAATTGGAGAAAAAAATCTCTCATAGATAAGAAAACCTAAAAGGCATCCAAATTATGTGCTTGATTTATAATATGTCTTGAATAACCCTCTTGCATTAGAGGTATCATTTCATCCATTGTCACCACACTTTGTTGCATTGAAATTTCCTATTTATGAGAAATAAATGGGTGACCCTGAGCATGATTGACAAATGAAAATCTTTGCATTAAACAAGATAATAAATTTTGGGGACACTACATTAGCCTCATTTAATACATGAAAATTTAAGATCAAATCATCCTACAATGTTAACCCGAATGAACCAAAATATGATACAAATCAAACAATGAACATGATGGTTCCATAATAAGCTATATTATAAAATGCATCATACAAAAAAAATACTAGATTCACAAAGCCTCTAGTTCTTCTTATTACGAAGTTGGCTGAGTTTCAACTCATATCTCTCCTTACACCTGTAAGCAACCCCTAAGCATATTTGGTCAATCCCCAACTTATATGAGTCTAAACAAATTATACTTGATGGGTCTTCTACCATGGGTTTTGGATCACATCCAGGGGATCATCAGAATTATAAAATTTTCACAATATACTACAAGACATAAAATGAAAATTATAGATGTTAAAATATGGAAATATGAGTAAAATTATCATCATGAAACTTTGGAACTGATGGTAATGATTTATAAATAATAGGCTCTTGCATAATAAGTAATGTTTCATCCACATTTTTTGAAGATGTAACATAAGTAAATTGTCTAATAAGGATTTGACTCCTTAATTTCTATCCCCCTAAAATACCTTTGAGATAATTTAATTGAACAATTCAAATACCTGTGAGGGCAAGTCACCTTTATTGAATTTAAAAACTAATATTTGGAGATGAATTCAAGCCTAAAATGGTAATTAAAATAAGTGACACAAAATCATACCTAGTAACTTAAAGATCTCTTGAGAAAGGATTTTGTATGTTTATTTAAATTATGGTTATGTAAGGGCATAAGAAGTATACCTCAGAAAACTTACTATATATAGTATTTCTATATATAGACTTTCCATTTATATATTGTATCTAAATGTATATTTGTATTATTTATGGAATTTCAATCTAATAAAATAGGAATAGACTTGTCACAATAAATTACACTTGATGGATCTCTTATCATGGGTTTTGGATCACATCCAAGGGATCATCAAAATTAGAAAATATTCAATAATCTACTACAAGACCATATAATAAAAATTATATAAGTTCAAATATGAAAATAGAAGTAAATTATCATCATGGAACTTTGGAACCAATTGTAATGATTTAGAAATAATAGACTCTTGCATAATAAGTGGAGTTTCATCCACATTTTTTGAAGATGTAATATTATTAACATATTTAGGAGAAACAAGTGGTGGTGGTATAATAGTAGGCATACACATTGGAATAGATGTTTTCTCTTGAACATATATGTCCACTTTAAATTTTTATTATATTTTTAAACCTAAAATTCTTCTTGGTCACTTCTATTTTTTAGCACCATTGTAACAAAAGCAATTTCTCCATTGTAATCACCAAGATAAAATATGATCACCCACAACTAAGCTCCTTATCCATAAAATATAGATGCCTCCTGATTGAAGCTAAAGGAATTAAAATTTTGACATAGATATTGTGCTACAATGCTATCTCTTTACATAAAGAATGCAAGCCATCGTAGACTAAAGCATTACATAGTGATTTAGATATCGATAGGTTTGCACCCATAATTACTTTAGATGAACTTATTTTTAACATTGTCATGGGTTTGGAGTTATTAATAGGTTTAATTGTCGATTTACACTCTTCCATTTCACATAACCCCTCTTACCAACACATACACACAAATTATATTAGTTATTAAATAAATATTGACATATAATATATATCATAATATTTATATATATATATATTATACTAATTAATCATATATTTAAATTATATATTTTGTAAATATATTTTAATATTAATAAATATTATTATATCATATAATATATATATGTTAAGATAGGTTGTAATTCAATATTATATATTATATATTTTAGTATAATATATTTTAATACACGTATATATTGTTAATAGTACATAAATAATATTATGTTTTTAACAAAATTTAAATGAATTTTTATGCCTTTAATGTATTGTATAATTCCACGTAACATGAAAATGGTCTAATTTTATGCTTCATTTAACATTACGGGGTCAAAAATCTGATCACATGTGTGCCTTTAAAACTCTACAGTTCTTCATTAGATGTGTAGAAAATGAGGTAGATTACTTCAAAGAATAAAAATATCAAACATTAATAATTTCTTTTAGGTAATGGGAATTAAATTAAAAAATTTAATCATGTATCATGAAGGTTAAATCACATATCATGAAGCATTAAATTCGGTGTTGCAAACGGCACTTGTCATGGGATAGTGGGCATTAAAGCTAATAGACAATCAATTAATTTCAAGTAATGCAAATGATTAATTTTGTAGCTCTTCAAACTTGGTTAAAAAATGATAATTCAAAAATATGTGGCCAAATCACATCCATGTAAAATCAATTAAATTTAAACAAGAAATTGTAAGCCAAGAAACTTTACTCTTGAAAAAAATATTTCAATAAGAATCACAAAAACTTCATTTATCAAAATTATAGAAATTATATATTTATATATTATTAAAAGTAAAAAAATTATATTAATTTTTTTATAAAATAAAATGAATTTTTATGCCTTTAATGTATTATATAATTCCAGGTAACATCAAAATGGGTTGAGTTTCTACTTCATCTAACATTATGAGGTCAAAATGCACTCATAGGTACGGATTTAAAACTCTAAAGTGCTTCACCATGTGTGCAACAAATGAGGTAAATTATTTCAAATATAAAATATATTAAACATTAATATTTGGTAGGAATTAAATTAAAATATGCAATCACATATCATGAAGTTGAAATCATGTATCACGAAGCATTATATTTGATGTTGTAGATGACACTTGGCACAAGATAGTTGGTAGTAAAGCATATGGACAATCAATTAATTTCAATTTATGAAAATAATTAATTTTTTAGTCCTTTAAAATTGGTTATAAAATATATAAAAACTATTAAATTACATGCAAATTATATAAAGGAATCTCTATTCTACTTTACAAAATGACAATCAGATTTCAGTTAACCACTAGGTCTTTGAAGCTACAATTTCAATTAGTGATATGCAATTTTTATGTTGAATATATTCAAATTAAGATAAAATTTATTTAGAACCAATGAATAGCTATCCTGATTAGTTTAATTCTCCACTCAAATCTTTTGGTTTATTTCTCTAGATTATTTATACTAGAATGATTATTTATTAACTTCAATTTTGAAGTCTGACTATGAGATGCGTTTCTTGGTGTTTTTTACTACAGATGCTACAAAGTGTGCTATCGATGTGTTCATTAGTTTTTGTGGACAATAATGGTTATAATTTTTTACTCATGTATACCATGGCCTTATTGGTAGTTTTTTGTAATGCATAGTTACTAATATGCATGTATTTTCACACCTACAATCAGCTATAGTTTTTGTAATATAATGTTAGAAACTCTTTATTTCATATAATAAGAATTCACTATTTTTGTCACTTTTATTTTCACCCTTTGAGGAGATTACAAGGCTATCCTCATCCAAGTGGCACAACAGAATCACCTCTAGTCTTATGGGTGGCCTAAGGAATGAGGTGAGTCTCTAGATAGGGCTAGCTCCCTTGATGTACCACTTTATTACTACTACTAACTTTGGGGGGTGAAAAGGGTGAGAGATAACTAAAATAAAATATATAATAAGGACTTCATACACCAAATAAATTTTATGAATTCCAACTGATTGCATCCTACACTTAAGACCAAAATACAAACCAAACTTACACTCCTTCAATCTTCATCTTCTTACATCATGGTTACATTGTGAGGTCATGGATGGATGTGAAAAGCTAGGAGGAATATACAAGAGTAATTTAATGTAAATAATGAAAATAATAACTCAATCAACATTTTAAATCTCTTGAAACACTTCACATTCCATGTAAAAAGATGTTTTCCAACTATAAATAAGGTGAAAGAATGAGACCACATGATAAGAATCCATAGTTTTCACTAAGCAAGATTCATCAGCCATGTATAACACACTTGTAAAAATTAATTAAGAGGTAACACTTAGTAATTTTATTGATCAAAATTTATAAAAATTAGAAGGGATTCACCATACTCAAGTGGAGCATCCCATACAATGCCAAAATGGCTAACTCTTATAGAGTTTGAGAGAGAGAGAGAGAGAGAGAGAGAGAGAGAGAGAGAGAGAGAGAGAGAGAGAGAGAGAGAGAGAGAGAGAGAGAGAAGTTATAAGGTAACAAGGATACTTGTCAAGATGATAAAATAATTTATACATGCATGATAAGAGGATATGGGTTGAAACATATAAGGACAAGAGCAACGAGTGTCAATCTAAGTCACAAACTTGAAGAAAAGTGGAAAAAAACTCCTCTATTTGCACAAAAAAAATCGCCTTCATGACTGGGCTTATTTTAATGCCCTATAACTGATGAGGAGTATTAAAAATTATTTTAATGGAAGGGTAAAATATCATAAATCACTCTCCATGTATTATTTACATGCCTAGTCCTTTGGAAACCTCTAAAAGTGAGCCATCATTATCTGTTATCCAAAAAACTTTCCTTCCATGCATCCTTCACACTTGGCCTCAAAAACACCTTCAATTTTCCATGAAAATTAATGGGATGGAGTTAATGAGAATTTTATATTCCATCCATCGCCTTGTAAGCATCAGGAAATCTTTAAAATTAGTTCAAGTGAAGCTTTCCATCCCTCTCACTAGATTGTACAATAGGCTAGTTTTGATTGGCTATGTTGAAGGACATGTTTGAAACAAGTAGGAGTTATTTCAAGATATGAAATTAATATTGGAGTTATTAAAAGTCTTAATATTTACACCAAACTTTGTTTCATCTTCTAACTCCTCTTTTATCCTACACAACACATAAAATAGTGAGTAAAAGCATGTTTCTTCCCCCATCCATACAAGTCCATAAAACTAATCATAGTATAGAGAATAATAAGGGAGTAATTTCCAATTTAAAATATCTATTCTAGTCAAAATATGTCCTTAAATTAGCTTTACAACTCAATTTTGTAAGTCTGGTCCTTAGCAAGTATTTATGAGGGTTTTAAGCCTATTTTTGGTCTTAATAATTGTTCATAAAGTTGGGAAATAAAAATTGAGAAAAAATTCCACAAATATGGCCTATTATACCCTTGATAACACCCCCTAAATCCTTTTTATCCCATGCATATCTTCATGAAAGATATGGGCAATTAAAGATGGCCACTCAAGCTTGTCTTCTTATTTCCTTGCATGTTGAGTTGGCTTTGAGATTAAAAAAAAGGATTCCTTTATGTTTTATATGTAATTTAAGGTATTTAAAACCTCTTTGTAGGCCCCAAAAACATGATTCAATAATTTTCAAATCATATCCAAAGCTATAAATGAAGATGACCCCCCTTTAGATACTAAGCCTAAACTTGCTTAGTAGAGTTAATTGCATTATAAATATTTAATTAGATTCTAATGGTTTTCCTTGGCATCACATATCTTATAAACCTCATGTATGACCCTAAAATCATGTTACAAATCATTGAAATTCTAACTTTATACTATAAGTAGAGGTGACTACTCAATTGGGGTACAGGATTTAACCTTGCCTATTATGTTTGACTACAACTCTTGGGTTTTAGAGCACCATGTAAGGATATATATCTATATAATGAATTTTATATGATGACTTAGGTACTATCCAACTTCAAAATCAATTCTTCAAAGTCTCCCCTACACCTAGTTCATCTCTTTTGCCTCCTCTTTCCAAATTGCATGTTTATGTCTAAAGAGAAGTACCCCCTATCTAAAACAAAATAGGGGGAAATTACCCTATTTTTATATATAAAAAAAATTATTTTATAATGTATTTGAACCTATTAGGATGACCTATACCAAATTCCAACTCCTGATGACAATTCTAGACCTCCCAACCTTCCAAATTTCCACAACATATTGGTTCGACAAGGACTGTGTAGGGGTACATAGAAGTGGACTATGTTTGAATGATTGAAATATATTATTTTTCCTTAAAAAATAATATGGTAGAATAATGAGATACTTAGGGTCATGATAAATAAGTTCTAACTTTTTAATCTCACTTCAACTTCTATCTTCTCACCTCATATCCTTTGGTCTCATGACTGTGTCTCTTCCTCCTATGACTGAGACACTATTTGTTAAGCTCTACCTGTAGGTTTATTAGGATATATTGAGGTTATTTATGAATTATTTAAGATTATTTTAGGTCCATTAAGGTTATATATTTCATTTTCATTCTTTCAATCACCTTGAAAACCTTAAACACTATCAAACATCAAGTGTTAGCTCATTGTCTACCTTTTGACTATTGTACCCTACCTCTTAGGACACTATAGGTAATTTGGAGCCTTTACACCTTGGGAACATGTTTGGAATTATATTTTACATTTTTATTTATGTCATATTAATGGCATATATCCACTTTCTTACCTTTCTTATCTCTTTCTTCATCATTTTGGACCCCCAAACTTGATCACTGATTGCCTGACTAAGACAACCCAATTTAGGGTTCCTATAGGTAATGTTAGGGCCTTTTAAGAGGTATATTTGAGTTTTAAGTATCATTAAGTAAACTAAATATCCACATAGGTGGTCATTCACTTTCTCATGAATATTGGTTTCCCATTAGTTATACTAATGTACTTTACCCTAAACCTAAGTTTTTGCTTGATTAGATTGAGGCATTCCCTTTTAACCTTGTTATAGGTTACTCTTAGGCCTTTTATGCTATGGAGACTCTTATTTTGAAATATAATAAGGTTATAAATCAAATTTTATTATTTTATTACTTTGGATATTTCCAATCACCACCAGCACATCAATGCTACTCCTTATCTTTTAGATTGAAACGTATTTTACCCCTACTTGTATGGACTAAGAGTGTGTAAAGGAGGTCATGGAACCTCCTATCAACCTCATGGATATTCATTTAGGTTATTTTCATGTCAATAAACTCACCTAGCCACCTATTCAAGTGTGAATTCTCCATATTATTCCTCAAAGCAACAAATGGGCCATTATCTCCTTTAGACCTATAAATCAAACTACCTAGTTTTAGTCTATTTTAAGGCATATTTTGAGCTTTCAAACATCATCTTTTACTAACCATTTTCCCCTAAAATTTGATAATGTTACTATCACATGAAAGGTATATAATTTTCACCATTTTATACACCTTTAAACCTTTGAGAAACAAGTTGTATAAGGTCACCAAAAACCCCCCTGACCTCTGTTTAGCACTTTTAGGGAAGGACCCTAAATCTATAATTATCTCATGATCATTTTTTCTCATTCCAATTTTTCCTCCTAACATGTCAAATGTGCATAAATATAACCTTTAAACATGTTGGGATCTTCATAACTGGTTTCTACTCACATTTCAACACTTTATTTTGACCTCATACCCCTCTAATGACACCTATAGGTGTCCATTTTCATGTATGTAATCAGTGAGCAAATCTAGATTGTGTGTAAGCTACAAGGTTTATGATCATTTCAAACCTTCACAATGCATTCAAATGGACTCTTAACATTATTTTAAGGTTTAAATATATGTCAAGTCTCCCACTTCTTATTGTGATGTCAACAATATCTCTTGTAGGTGTACATGGACTGTTATATAGGTAGGGTATAAAGTTAGAGCAAAACATGTTTATGTAAAAGCTATAAAAACACTTAAAATGAACTTTTAAGCCTTAATATTCATGATCTTCATCAATAAACACTTTAAAATAAATATAATACATCTTTTCCAACATGAAAACTTCCATAAAACCACCTGTAGTTTGTGTAATGCAGTCATAAGGCAAACTAATTACATGTGTGATTGTGATTACAACTTCAAGAAGGATGTGACCTTTATGAATGATATTTTAAGGTGAGATAGGATCAAGATAACTTTTAAAACATTTTAATGAACTTAACCCAACCTTTTGAATCCATGGAGAAGCAAAAAGTTCTTGAAAATGGTGAAAACTACCCATTGCACCTAGAAGAGACATGTCTAAAAATTTAAGATTATTGGCCCATAAAAACAACCTAAAATGTGAAAAAAATCATAAAATACATTATAGGACATATCTAAAATAATCTAGATAAAATATGAGGAACTAGTTTATTTAGAGTTATTCAAACCAAGAGAAAACTAATAGGGTGCAAAGATAAGTAGGTAACTTTGGAAGCTAAACTTAAAATAGATGGTTAATTAAGGACAAGCCACCATTACACAAAATTATTATATTTATTTTAATTTCTCTGAGTTTAAAACAACCTCCCAAGAGGATTCTACCTAAAACCCTTTTTGTTGTCCATACCAAGTGGAAACCTTCAAGTCACTTCTTTATGCCAAGAAGGATAAAAAAGAGATGGAACAATTTTGAGCAAGAAATGGAACTTAAAAAAAAAACATAGATATGATCTTTAGGAATATGGAGATATTTTCTATGGACTCATCACATGTGGCATGCTTCCCAATGATCCATACATGTGTCATTTTCTTCCTTTTCTTTAGGAAAACTAACTTTCTTTTGATTAACCTACAAATTTTCATTTTTTTCAGTTACTTAAGACTTATAATGACACATGGGACATGAAATCACCCATTTACACTTGTAAATTTTCCAATAAACCCATATAAAGCATTAAATTCACCTATTTGACCCCTTAAAATGATTTAAAATTATAAATAGACCTAGAGAACTAATGACCAAAGCTATTATAACATTAATTGAAATTAATTGACCTATGAAAAACCTTATAATAAGATATTATATCTCATATAGACTTAAAAAACTAAGTTTTTGCCTACAGGTTCCCTAATTTGACTAAAAAGTCAAATTTGGTCAATAATTATTTCCAACTGTAGTTTTGTATCCAATCATATTTATTTATTTATTTTCAAACAAATTTTTTAATTAAAAATATATATATATATATATATTTTAGAAACATTTATTGCACAAATTTTTAAATAATGTAGGATTGTGAATTAGGAAAAATAATCCTATAGTTTCTCAGTAGCACCCCCTAAAAAATAATTAGCAATCCCCCAGCACATGACCCCTACTTTACTGTAGGTGAATTTCATTAAATGGTAACATGTCAAATTGACAGATGGGAATCTTAGAGATATATGTAATTCCTACTATGATAATGTCAAATTGTTAGCAGTTATTTTGAGAGATTAAAAAGAAAAAAATAAAAAATTGCTCATTATTTAGTAATCCAAAAACCAATGTACCACTTCTAATGTAATTAAAACATTTCTCAATCCACTACTGCCACCATTAATTGATAAGAAGGATTTTTTGGGACTTATAGTGGATGTTTATGATGTCTTAACTTCTAAAAATAATGAGGTTCCTTCATATTTTTATAGGAAAATTTAATACAAGTTTAATATCTTGAATGAAATTCTTTATTAATTTTATTGTTAAGAGTTTTAGGGTCAATTAAAAGGCTTTAGATAGGATAGGCTGGGTGCATATCATGTGCCTAATAAAATTGTGATAATTTCTATCAAATAACCACTTTAGCCTAAGACAATCCCCTCTATAGTGAAGGATGTTATAAATATTGATAGTTTACATGCACTTAAGGCACTTACTCACACCCTCGTGTAACAAAAGAGCCAATTTTTCCATATTGATGTTTATGAGAGTGGACATGGAGATGATCCAAAAAAAATTGCTACTCGAATATATTAATGTAGATCCTGTGGTGCTCTATACATTAGAACTTAGATTAAATGAGGAGAAGGATTTGATGTAAACCAATTATGGTGGTGTTTCTAATTGGATAAATGATATGGTGATGACGAACTATCATTGCATGTTTTCATGACCCAAAATATAAACACCATAGAAATAACATTTTGGGGCCATTTTTGGTGGATTTATTACTAAGATTACATTTTAGGGAAATTTTTTTAGGGTTAATCACTTGTACAATGTTTTTATGATGTTAGTGAAAGTTGCATTAACACAATACCCAGTATTGTAAGCTCAACTTCTATAATTTTAAGTATTTGGAAATGGAAGATATACGGGACTTAATTAGTATCGTAAGCCTTGTGTTGACCATAATTTTAAATGGGAGCACTTCTTAGTATAATTTCCTTTGCTACTCATTTCTGATTTTTTGAAACATACATTTCATTTGGAAATCTTGCCTGCACCTTTGCGAGTATATTTTAAATTTGACATGTAATTTTTTTGGACCTATTAAATTATAAATAGTGTTTGAAATATAATAATTATTTTACATAATAATAAATTACCATAATATATATGTATTTTTTTAGATTGTAATAAGAGACAATACCATATTTTTCTTAGTCATATTGTGAGCTGTCTTATACCTCATATATTGCTACAGCTACTTGGTTGATTTTTATATATATAGAGGTAATTTTGAATGTTATAATTTTTCATTTATGTATATTCTTGTAATTATATATAATCAACCAGTGATGATATTTTTTTTGTCTCATTATTGACCTCATTTGAGACTCCATCTATATGGGTAGGAGCAAACATAGGCATTGCTAATGTTATTTCATTTGTACAACAACTTATTGAGGTGTGATTAGAACTTGTAAATTATTTTTAAGCGTAAATACGGATTTTTTTAATAAATTTACTAACAAAATAACCCCCATGTTCACATTTTATATTCCTTTAAGAATTATATACGTACATACATACATTTGACCTTGTTGTAATTATTCTATATATATTATTATTTGAATTTCATTATTTTATTGAAACTCTACACATAGATATAATCATACCCTCAAAGTATTTGATTGTAAGGCATGTGTCATAAAAATAAGCCAATCACATCTTTAAAACTTTCTATCTCACTATGTCACTAATCATATAGAATATGGTTGGCCTTTAGTTGATTATGGATAATTTTTATGGGTCACATATGTCCACCATATCTTCTTGTGGTAGGATTGATTAGATACAATATTATTTTCAATGCCCAACTAATGGCTTCCTATCATAATTTTAAATAACTAGTGATGTTGTACTTCATATGTAACTTATAAGTGTGTTAATTTCTTGTATTCACATTTATGTAGAGGCATAGAAATATGATGGATTATGATTATTAATAATTTTTATATTATGTGATGTATTATTTTATTTTATTATAATAATAATGCATATGAATGAGGTTTACTAAAAAAAAAGTCAATGTTACACAACCATCTGGCAGTTGTTACTATTTTAAAATTGATTTAAAGGTGGACTTGTATACAAAAATTGGTATGGTTAATTTTTGTAAATGGAAAAGGGATTCTTGTTATTCCTATGGTTGGAGGATATAACCTTATCTAAATTCACATAGATTTAGACATTTAGAAAATAATCAAAATATTTTCAATGGAATTGTGACAGTGTTTAAATATTTTTATTAGTATGGATTTACTTCTTCTATTTATCACCACTTGAATATGAATAAGTATGCTCCTCTTTCACTTCCATTACTCACATCAACCATTGAGCATACATCGATTGGGAATATATACATCCCCCTTGATGTTAACTTCAACGAATGCTTTGAACCATGATGGGGATTTTTCACAATCCTCATTATAAATTATTAAAGAATTGGAGGAAAAATATTCTCTAATTGAGAAGAAAACCTAGAAGGCATCCAAATATGGCCCGTTTGATTCATAATATTTTTTTCATAACCCTCTTTTATTAAAGGTATCATTTCAACCCTTGCCACCACACTTTGTGGTACTGAAATTTCCTAATTATGAGAAAGATGAAGGGTGACCTTGAGCATGACCAAGAAATTAAATAAGCTAAAGTATGGGGCCACTAATTTGGCTTCATCTAATACAAAATTTAAGATCAAACCACCTTACAGATTTAATCTTAATGAACTAAAATGTATTACCAATAAAATAATGAACATGACAACACCACATCAAGTTGTATTACAGGATGCACCACACAAAAAATTACTAGATTGACAATATGTCCACCATATATTCTTATGGTAGTGTTGAATAAATGCAATAATATTTTCAATGCCAAACTAAATTATGGCTTCCTATCATAATTTTAAATAACTAGTGATGTACTTCATATGCTTATATGTGTGTTAATTTCTTGTATTCACATTTATGAAGAGGCATGGAAATTATATGGATGCACCATAGAGTGACACTATGATAATTATATTATGTGATGTATAGTTCATGATTGTATTATAATATGCATATGGATGAGGTTTAATAAAAAATAATAAGTCAATGATACACAATCATTTGGTAGTTATTGTTATTTTAAGTCTTAGTCAAATGAAACAAATCATATTTACAAGCCATACTTAGAGATCTACACTTTTAGGAATTCTCAGATAAAACCTTGATAAATACCACTATTTGAATGCTTTGTGGTTGTTTAATTCAATATCAAGGGCACATGAAGTAGTCAAAATTATATTAAGTATGAAATGTGTTTCTATACATTTGATTGTAGTTCAAGTGGAATATATAAATAACTCTTAACGAAAATTTCCTACTTATGAGAAACATGAAGGGTGACCCTGATCATGACCAAGAAATGAAACTCATTACATTAAATAATATATTAAAGTATGGGGCCATTACATTGGCCTCATCTAATACAAAATTTAAGATCAATCCATCTTACAAAGTTAATTTGAATGAATGAAAATGTGATACCAATCAAACAATGAACATGGAAGCACCAAATCAAGTTGTATTATAGAATGCACCACACAAAAAAATACTAGATTCACAAAACCTTTTATTCTTCTTATTAATAAGTTGGCCGAGTGTCAACTCATCTCTCCCTACACTGAGGTATTATTAGAGGTTGATATGAGTAAACCTTTTACATAGGGATATTAATATGATGAGAATGCATATTGTGATTTCTATCAGGGCCATATGCATTCTACTAATAGATGTTTTTCTTTGTAATATAAGCTTCAAGACTTATACAAGTTCCAAAAAATTACACTCAATGGGTCTCCTAACATGCATTTTTGATCACATCCAAAGGATCATAAGAATTATAAAATGTTCAATAATCCACTACAATATCATATTACAATGAAAATTATAGAAGTTCAAATATGGAAATATAAGTAAAATTATCATCATGAAACATTGGAATCAATGGTAATGATTTATAAATAGTCTCTTGCATAATATTAAGAGGAGCTTCATACACATTTTTTGGATATGTAACATTAATATTATCTTTAAGGGAAACAAGACTATGGTGGTATACTTGAGAATGCATCATCACTAGGAATAGTAGGCATACATGGAATAGATGGCATCTTTGGAACATATATGTGCACTTAAATTTTTATCCAATTTTTAAACCTAAAATTCCTCTTAGTCACTTTTAATTTTCCTAGTGTCATTGTAATAAAAGCAATTTCTCCATTATAGTAACCAAGACAAAACATGATTAGCCATAATTGAGTTCATTATCCAGTGAATATAGATGTGCCTTCATTGAAACCAAGGGAGTTGAAATTATGACATAGAGATTACATGAAGAATGTAAGACATCATAGACTAAATTGTTGTATGGTTATTCAGATCTCGATCGGTTTGCGCCCATAATTATCTTTAAAGATGAACTTTAATATTTTGACATTATCAAGGGTTTGAAATTACTAAATTTAACTATTAATTATAATTTTTCACTCTTTTGCTTTGCATAACCCCTCTCACCAATACATATATACATACATTATATGTTATTGTGTGTGTGTGTGTGTGTGTGTGCGCGCGCATGTGTGCATGCATATATGCATGTGTGTGTGTTAAAATGAGTAATACTATATATAAATTATATATTTTATATTAAATATATTATACTGAAATATATAATATATAATTATAATTTGATTTATAAAATATATTAACATATATATATATATATATATATATGTTATATAATAGTAATATTAAAATATATTATATAATATATAATATTTTAATATTATATTACATTATATAATATATAATTTTAGTATATATTTTAAATAAATATTATATATTTTAATATAATATATATAAATATCATTTTAATATTATTAAAATATATTATATAATATATAATATTTCAATATTATATTACATTATATAATATATATTTGTGGTATATATTTTAAACAAATATCATATATTTTAATATAATATATATAAATATCATTTTAATATATTAAGTATATCACTTGCCTTCAATTCGACTTGACTACTCTCGAGGTGCATTTACATTCAAAAATAGGTGAGATTCCCTAATGAATTTAAAATTAAAATTTAATTTTCAAAATGGGGTCCATATAATTTGCACACATTTTAAAGAGGAAAAAAAACCACCGAACATGTTTGAACAAATATATTCCTATTCCTATTTTTTTCTAAGCATACACTATAAAGCGCTAACATATCAGAACAGAGTATGTTGTAGAGTGTCCAAAATTTTGACCATATTTGTTACTATTTTTTCTATAGATCTTTATTTTCAGGTATTTAATGTTAATAGCGTTCAATATATTTCTTACTCTATCCAAAATGTGTGATTTATTTATGTTGACTTGGGCCTTTTAATCATTATCTAGAACTTTATGTTATGAAATTCCTAAGATTTAGATAGTCTACCTAGATTATTGTAATATTTTTATCCCTATTGGAGTGTGTCCAACTATGATGTCATTGAGAGTCTACTAAAGGAGCATACACATGATTATTGTTTAGGAAAATAGGATTTTCAAATTTTAACATTAAAATTTTATAAAACAATACAATAAATATAATTCCAAATACTCTACTTGTATATACTTCAATCAATTTTTAATAAAAAATAGTATAATTTTTAAGAATGTGTGTCAAGCTCAAGGAGGCCTTGGGTTGGCCTAGGTAGTAGTGATCCATGTTGTAAATCTTGTTACAAAATGAAAAGAGGTCAAAAGAGTCAAGTGGGTGTACAAGACAAAATTGGGTAGACTCCACCAGTTGCAATTCAAAATGGGTAGACTCCTTGTTTGGTTTAAATTCTATGGAAAATAGTTACATAATTGTTACTTTTCACATCTTTTGATCATGTTCATCATCTAGTGAAAACTAACCATTTAATTAAACTTAGCTAATAAACAATGTAGCTCAAATGTACTTCTTTCTAAATGAATGAGCATGAATAGTTACTCAAAATTCATTTCAATTATGCATAAAGTGGTGATCCATTACAATCCAAAAAAAATGTTATCCCCATCCATGATAATATAAATATAATATACTATAATATAATAGGTATTCTCCCATATACTTATACTATGACATTTACTAGAACAATTGACTATACCCCCACCTATAATTAGGATTTGAATTATGGGATCTGGGAAAATGAAATAGTTTAATTGAGTAACCAACTTACTATTGATGAATTTGTGTGTACCTTATAGTAAATAAATATAGTCAAATTCTATTTCTTGATAAAAATGACCACCTTAATATTTGGAAGAGTACTAATACCTAAAAGTGCATGACAAGAAATAGTAGGTTGAGAATATTGAGATTCATCCTTAGGTCCTTCCATATTGTTGATGTGTGTATGTGTCAAGGATGTAATGTGAACAATAGAAAAACATTTCTCAGATTATAGTGTAGGTCTTGGAAATCCTTGGGGCTTCACTCAGTTTTGTAGGAAAGATTATGAGGTTACAACTTACCACCTTCTAGTCAACAAGCAAACCTTGTTGTAGGGATAATAGGAATATAGTAGTGACATAATCTACCTAAATTTGTTATGATTTAGATTACTTTTTATTTTCCAATATAAACCCAAAATCTTAAATAAACAAATAGATATGCATAATGAGAATTAATATAAATCAATTCATGTTAAAAAAGTTCAAAAGGAGGGAGTATGGTAGTGCATAAAATAAAGTTCTCATGCAATAATAAAGAGCAATAGATCTCTTTTGATTTCTATTAGCAACCTAGATAAAACCTAATTGAAATCAAACTACTCAGATCCGATTCATATCTGGACTAACATTAGAATGATATAAAGCAATGGGATGCTTGTATCTAGACTAGACCTTTAGTTGTGAGGCTACCTCCTCTGAATATGTGAATTTAGGATCAATTACTAAACATATCAGATGTCAGGATGAAAAGAGTAATGAAGAAATTGAAATGATTCTTCGAACATAACAAGACCCTACAAACTTTGAAAATACGCAAGACCTTGTTGTTTTAATGTCTTGACTATCAACATATTTAATAAATCCCTTAAGTAGTTAAAGGTGAAGATTTCATGGAATTAAATATTTAACTTATTTTGGATCCTTGAGGTCTCTTCCAAAGTCTACAACTTAATGTATTCCTTTTAGACTGTTATAATCTTCACATGTTCACAATTCTTTCATTATGAGAACAAACCTCTCCTATATAGCCCACTATGAATGATGCAATGTCTTTTGTATGGACTATGATAGCATCTAAAGATTCTTTAGGATTTTTTATAATACACAAAGTACCCATGAGTTGATCTATGCATGATGATCTCTTAACAATCTCATTACCATGCTTAAAAGTCTATACCCTTAAAGTCTCCATTAAGCATGGTTCACCCAATTGACTATAGAAATGCTCTTGAAGATAGCTGTAGATGTAGATTTGTGTTTCTTTATCCCTATTTAAACTTCACGTGTATGCTTCTTAAGCTCTATATTGAGGTTATTCATCTCAATAGGTCATTCATTTAATGGTCTAAACAACCTCCACAAGCCTAGAAAATGTCTCAAGACTATTATACCCCAAATTATTGCATATTTTGACTTGAAACCAACCTTGAACATGTCTCAAGGACACTTGATTAGTTGATTAAAGGTTGTTTTATTGGGATTGTTAATTCACTTATTGTGTTCCCTATGCTACCAAGGAATAAGGGGAAAGTAAGACACTCAATTTTAAGTCTTAGAGGACTTGGGGCTTGAGTTGTTTATACAACTAATAATGGAAATAACACAAATAGTAGAGATGTGATCACCAATTTTAAAGTCTACTAGCATACCCTATTATAGGGATAGTAGATGTTTATGTAGTGACACTAATTCTTTCTAATCTTTGTAAAATTATTTCAATCTTTGACAATTATTACCCAAAATGTAAATGAACAATGGATATTTACAACATGAACTAAGATAAATTAAATCATGGGTGGATCCTAGGGTGAGTAAGGTAGGGAATAAAAGATATTGTGCTCAATATGACTAAAGATACCAATTTTGAGAAATTTTGAGGCAAAAACACATGAAACTAGCATCTACCAACTCTAACATAATGCTCAAATCTAAATAAATGTAGTTGAAGCTTTAGAGGAATGAAATTCATATGTCTAGCATCATATATTGCATGAAAATTACTCATTCAAAGTAAATTTCATGGCACATTTGATTATAAATGAGAATAAAATAGAGAAAGTATATTATCAAATTGGTCAACCTAGTGTTAAACTCAAGCTAACAGATGCATATAATGAGTGTTATTTACAAATTAGCTTGTAGAAAAGAAACTATTAGCCATATAAAAGTGTGATAATAAAAAATCACAGAACACACACACGAGAACACTACAGACAAACTCTCAAATTCTTTGGGTCCATGTAGTAATTTTGGTAACAAATATTTTTTGGTTATAAATGAGGGGGAACCCCCTATTTATAGGCTCAAAAATTCCCAAGACAAGATTATGTGGACCCACAAAAGGTTCCCAAATATAGATAAGTGGCTAAAATTTTATATTACAAAGTAATATTATTCATTTAAATTTATAAGATGAAAGAAAATATTCTCTAAGGGTCTAGAGGTGGTTGTTGGCTAGCTTACTATTGTTTTTGTTCTTGTCTTTGCTTATTTTATACTTCTTCTTTGGTCCATACCTCTGCATAAGATAATTATTCTTTGTCTATCTAAGTGAAGTCTAGGATCATAGATCAAAATAAGTCTATTATCTCTTAGATGATCCTACCATACTCTATGAGTATTGACCTTAGTGCCTCTTCAATTGCATTTGCCTTTTCTAACCTCTGATTGGTAAATGCCAAAATGACCATTACCTCAGTAACTATCTTTGAATTGGATATATCTTCCTATAATTTATCCTTGAATACCTTCGTTTGTGCTCTAAACTCTTGTTCATCTATGAAGGAGCCATTGGGTTTGGTCACCTTAGTGACCATGGAATATTTTAGCAGTTAGACAATTACGAATTCAATTTTCCCTAAGGATATACTTTCATCCTTTATTTGATGAAGCCATGTCTTCAAAATACTCCTTTTATTCATGATTATTGTCTATGTAGGAATAATTTCTTCAAGTGGTAAAACATTGAGGTTATGGAATTTATTGATTCTGGTAAATCTAGCCAAGTTTTCTAGCTTAGTGTCATAGAGCATAAGATTTTGGTCAAGTTTCATGATCACTCTAGCTTGTTAGATTCTATCTTCCTACCTCTTCTTCATCACTTTATATAAGTTGAAGATAGTAATGATAGAATTTTTTGTTAAAATTAGAGTGTTGTCTAGCACTTTTGGCAATTCCAACTCCTTTAATCTTTTTAGTTCCTATTGCATCCCATTCATCAAGGCAATTATAGACTATCCCTATGTTTAAACTAAGGATATTGGGTCATCTACATATTCTTGCACCTCTCTGAGGTTGGATTTCCTTTTCCTTGTCAAAGTGAAGAGAGGATGTTCACTCTCATGGACAACAACTATGTTTGATTATGGATGTTCAACCTATCTTCTAATCACCCTCTTCATAGTGTCATTTAGTTGCATCAAACCTTATCCTAATTTGAGTTGCTAAGGAGGCCACCTAAGATCTTTCTTGCCTTACTACATGTATGATATCCCTCACCAAATTTAGGGTAGTAATAGATGTTGGTCATTTGATAGGTGCTTATAATGGAAGTGCCTAGGTAGAAGAGGAAGCCAAAGCTATTGTAGGATGTACAAATTGGTTGCATATAATTGCCTAAGTGAGTAAAATAGGGACTTGGTAGGGCCCATGTAAAGAATGAATAAAGGCAATGTTAAAGTCCCAATCATTTTAGTAGCCATGATGAGGTTAAGTGTATTATGGAAGGGGAACATATTTGAGATGTGCCTTAATGGCCTAGTGGATATAAGGGAGCCAAGGGAAAGTTATGCATTGGTTATGGTTTCTTGAGAAGGGGTGGAACCTATATATTGGTTAGCACTAGTGATTTGAGAGCTTAGTGGAGGTGGAATGTTGGTATTAGCATGGAAGATGAAGTGGGGGATGGTTCCCCCAAAGGAAGCAATGGTAGGGGATGTAAACATGGGAGTGGGATCAATAGCATAATTATGAGTAGTTGTACTTGTACTAACAACTAGGAAGGAAGGAAATGATGTAGTAATTATAGTGGGATATGGAGGAGGCACTATTTCTCTCACATTATCTCTAAGAGACTTTATCCTTATGTAAACTTTCTCTATAATCCTCTCAACCAATATTTACAATTCCTCTATTGAGAACTCAATTCCCTATTAAGAGTCCTCAAGGTCAATGATATCTAGATATGATTGATCCAAGATTTTTTTGGTAGATTCCTTAGTAGATGTAGAGACAAGTGTAGGACCTTGAGAGGGGATAGGTTGGTTTTTAGCTTCCCCTTACTTAGAGCTTGGAGGTAGGCTCTGTTCACTTGAAGAGATTATAATGAAGGTCTTCATGGCTTATTCTTAATGAGAGGAACATTATCTTCTTCCTCCTCCTCTTGTGATTCTTCATAGTCAAAATTGAACATGCTCCCAGGAATTGGTGGGAGATGGGGTTTGATAATATCCTTTTTCTTATTCTCCCTATCAAGCGTCATTTCTAGCTTGATATTATTCCTTATAGCATTTTTGAGGACCACCTCATCATTCATTGCATCTCTATAAATCTATTTATATATTTCTTCTTAGTGTTTATATTCCATAGCCACATCATTTTTGAATTTGAATAGGTTCCTTTCAATGACATTTTTGGGGTCCAATTCTTTGAAATTATCCTTAGACAATACGTATGAGTTTTTATGCCTTGCAACTACTATCATGTCCTACCACTTTATGATTTTAGCTCTCCCTAGATTATGAGTATTATGGGGATTTGTATTATTTTTTTCTTGAAGGTTCCATAAACTCCATGTACTAGTTGATAGGCCATCTCCTCATCAGAAAGATTCATCAGGACATACATTGGCAAGCTAAGGGGAGACACCATTATCCCTTCAAGCTAGATGATTGTGCAATCTAGATATAGCCAAAAGCTTCCCATTTCTTTCAATGTCTATCTAAACTATGGAGGAAAACTCAAAATTTCATAATCGATGATTGATTTATAGACATGAGGGTTGAAATATTATGTACTTATCTTGATACAATGCCTAAAGTAGTGAATGTGCATTACTGAGTATGTCTAGGACACATATTCATGTTATGTAAGAGCCCATGAGTTCTGACCTAATTAAGTAGTCATGAAAATGGAGTCTAATAGGTATTTCATCATGTATAATGGATCACCATTCTTACAAGTGGAATTCATAGTAGTTAATAATATCCCCAAGTGAGGGGATCTATTGATCCTCTAAAATTATTTACAATGGTGGGATATATCTGATATCTATATACCCAATATGTGCATTATTGAATATTCTATTTAGTAAGGTGAAGACAACCATAAATTCATTTCCAAAATGGTGAATGGGTATGTTCCCTTGGTCATCCATAAAGACCACTCCAATTAGGTTTGTTTCCCATGAAAATAAGACTATCTTTGGTTTGTATGCTCTGGTTGTAGTCTAGTTATAGCAAGGGTAGGTCATAATATATTTGAAATCTAAGCCATGTAATGAAGGCAATGGGAATTAATTGCTTCATTTACTTGAGTAATCCATCTTCACATCTCAAATTCTCGAAGATGCCATATACTAGGTCAATGCATGACATGACCTCTGGTTTAGTTGCCACCTTGTGGAGACTAAAAGTTTGGATTGTAATGATGTTTAAATCCAATTGAATAATGTGGGGGCATGGTCTCAATTTAATCAAGATCCGTAACTCCTTCAATATTGTAGTAATTATTTTTGTAATGCATGTCCCCTAAGTCTATGGCCTTGGGGATGAACTCTGTGTCCTTGAATGCAACTAAATTATCGTATTGAAATAGAAAATCATCATTTACAAATGCAATGCTCTTACCTAGATTGGAGGATCCTACCTGTGTTATTTATATGATATCTTGAGTAGCAACTAACATCTTTTTTAACTTCTATATAATTTTTGAGCTCCAATAATGGTGGTTAGGTGCAATATTTAAAGAGCTCAAGCTTGGTTGAATTGGGGACGTAAGTGGCATAGAGGTAAAATGCTTAAAGCTTCAAATGAAAATGTAGGTTACAAAAGCTAAGTTGAGTAGCCTTTTGAAGATTGCTTTGATTAATACAAGGTTTGATGGTAATTCTAGTTCATGCCTCATTAATGGTGAGTTCATAAACTTTTCATATCTTTAATCTATTTCTTTTGGCATTCAATTGCATTAGAGTTCAAATTTAGCATTGATTTGAATTTGATTCACCATCATTTTTAGCTTTAAAGATAAATTTTGTTTCCTTTTAACACATGGCACCTTCTGATTACTCTCAAGGGATCACAAAATGTAGCTTAGTGTGATGAATTTTCTATATTGTACCATGTGGCATCTTTTTATTCATGGTGATATCTTAGATGTGGACCTCTAATTTTGGTTGGTTGTAGGAGTGCCACAAATCATTCTTGTAGGCAATCATAGTTAAAATCAAGGTTCTTGCCAAATTAAAAGGTTCCACGATTATATCAAATCCCTTATAAGGAACTTTGAAATCAACATGGAAGGTATTCCAAGGCCCTTCAAGGTATCTCCTAGGAGATACCTTGAAAGAAAATTCCAATTGTGTGCATGTTTAATGTATCTCCTAAGAGATACCTTGAAAGAAAATTCTAATTGTGTGCATCAGGGTTCTTACCAAATAAAAAGGTGCCATGGCTATATCAAATCCATTGTAAGGACCTTTACAATCAACATGGAAGGTATTCTAAGGCCCTTCAAGGTATCTCCTAGGATATCCTTTGAAATAAAATTCCAATCATGTGCATTAATTAATTTAGTCTATAAAATGTATAATAACATGCTTTATTATTCTAACTATAAAGGCTAAGGATCAATCTGATAAGAACTTTGATCAAATAAATATAATAAAGGTTCAATAAAAAGGCCAAAATTTAAAAGTGATTTCCCATTTCTCGAAGAATAAAAGTGGTATGTTGGGTACAATAGTATCTATTAGGATAAACCTTGAAGATACTACAAGACCCTTCAAGGTATCTCCTAAACAATACCTTGAAGAGAATTATAGTACCTTCAAGGCTACCTTAAAAGTATCTCTTAAGAGATACCTTTTAGATATGCATAAAGGTATCCTTGAAGGTATTAAAAGGCCCTCCATGATATCTCTATCTACTAGGATAAACCTTGAAGGTATTATAAGACCCTTCAGGGTATATCCTAGAAGATACCTTGAAGGGAATTTTAGTACCTTCAAGGTTACCTTGAAGGTATCTCCTAAGACATACCTTTTAAACATGCATAAAGGTATCTTTGAAGGTACTACAAGGCCCTCCAAGGTATGTCTATCTACCTTGAATGTATATCCTAAGATATACCTTTCCAACATGCATAAAAGTATCCTTTAATTTATTACAAGGCCCTCCAAAATATCTCTATCTACTAAGAGAACCCTTGAAGGTACTACAAGACCCTTCAAGGTATCTCATAAAATATATCTTGAAGAGTATTATAGTACCTTCATGGCTACCTTGAAGGTATCTCCTAAGAGATACCTTTCAAACATGAATAAAGGTTTCTCATAAGAGATATATTCAAAGACAATTCCAATTTTGTATATTTTTAAGGTATCTACTTGGATACCCATTGAAGGTACTACAAGATCTTTCAAGGTATATCTTAGAAAATACCTTGAAGGACATTGCAATACCTTCAAGGGTACCTTAATTCATGTTTGAAAGTATCTCTTATGATATGCCTTATACCTTTTAAACATGCATTAGGATACACTCAAAGTTACTACAAATCCCTTCAAGGTATCTCCTTAGAGATACCTTGAAATAAAATTCCAATTTTGTGCATGTTGAAAGAATGTTAGACAATTTTCCTAGTTCTCTAGAACATGTAAATTATAGGGATAGCTTGCATAGTGGGAAGTAAAAAAGAATCATAATATCATGAGTGAATATATAGAATCTTCAATTTCATACATAACAAAAAATATAAAGATAAATTAAAAGGTGTTGATAATGTTAGAACATAAATAACATAATACAAGATAAAAAAAGATAGAGTAAAGACTACACACTAGGCATACATAAAAGAATCTTACGAAAACCATAATAGAGCTAGTCTATTAATCTTTATCACAAATCAAAACACTATTACATTACATCAGAACATTATATATAGAAATTTCATGGCTCTGTATCTTCACATTAAAGCTTTATAGCATTCAAAAAGAAAAGAGTCGTGTCATTCTTATATCTATCACTTGGCTAACAAGGTTGAGGACATCTAAAAGATCATATAGATGATAAAATGATACCTTGTGCACATGTGTCCACCAATTATACAATTATAATTTTATGTGGCCCTAATCCATGTCTAACACTTTCTTGGACTTAAATTATTGTTTCATCCTAAGATAAAATATAAAATCCGATTCTTAGCTAAAGCTAAAAAATATTAGCCTTTCATAAAGTGGTAGTAATCACTTCAGGTTCCATTTAATAGTTTAAACCCTTGGCACACTACTTACCCACCGTTTCAAGTTTTCAACTAAGTATCATACTTACCTACCACCCTTTGTGGTTTTACATAGACTAGCTTAACCAGGTGGTCATCAAGGTTAGGGATATTCAACCAACCTGGCCCTACTCCAAATGCTTATGAATATGTTACAAAGTAGAGTTTTTTCTTAAACTACAAAACTTGAACTACACATTTACCTAGTGTGAATGTGGTATCAAAGTTTGGTCACGAGGCTATGTAGGTTGTGGTTATCCAGACTGCACCTTTATATCTAGCTCTCTTTTTTACAAAATTTATTGGATCACCTATAGTGGAATGAACTTAGGTTTATCTATGATATGTATAATATCTAGTTCAACCTATGAGAGTTCATGCTTGAGAATTTTCCAATTATCAAGCACTTCCCACACCATGGTAAAAAAAATGCATAGTGGAATCTGAATTACCATCAAATTATACACATATTCTTCTTCAATGATGATAAGGAAGTCTTTAGAATTTGATATCTTAAGCTAGATATCTGACACAATATCATCCAACCTATCTACAATCCTTTGGGCTTAAATAGATGCAAATGTGTTTCACATTATCTCATTCTGCCAGACTTAGAGCTTCTTCATCAAAGTATCCCTGGTGTCTAAAAACTATTAAAATGCATTGTTTAATATTTCTCCAATAGCCATTTGATCATTCATTACATATTTAGCTTTATTCACCATTATGAACTCTAGTTTAGTAGAAGATAAGGATTTATCAATGTGTTGTCTCTAATCAAACATTTATCATGTAATCTACTTAGCTTAATGTGTGACAGTATCTAGGACCTATACATATTCCTCTATTAGTTCACAAATGCCTTCTATTTGAGCATGGATAGCCTACCCTTGTATGCATAATTTATGTACACTCACCCAATCCATTGTTAGGTAAATCAATGATGTAATTAGTTGTTTGTCCTTGAACATTACTTGATCACCAAGGACTTGGACAACTAGAGTAGGACAAGTGGCATTGATGAGTTTCATACCCTTAGCAATTTTATTTTATGCTTTGACTTTCACCTAACATAGCCAAAAAATATTATATTCTAAGTCTGAAGCCTTTTATGTAATGGATATTTGTAATGCATCTATTCCTTTAATTTTATTGGATAATGACAGCTACAAAACATCCAAATACGTCTCCATGGAAGTGGAAGCAAGCATGGTAGATGTCATTTAGACTTTGGTAGGAGATGGCGTAAATTGAGCCAATAGAAGCAATAAAGTGTTGTAATGAGATGATATAGTAGGGAAATCCCACAAACATTGGGTAGAGGGGAGAGACTTAGTGAATTTTCCTCTAGTGTACATGATTAGGTCACATCCTTATAAGATGTTGCATGTTCTACTTCTACCTTTTCCTTAGCTTCCTTTTCTTTCATAGTCTATGCCTCTACATGTTTTGCTTCTACCTTTTCCTCAAGTTGAGCCTTGGTTAAAACCTCAACTTAAATTCAAGATGCCTCCTTGGCCTTGGATCTAGCCATAATTTTGGCCTTGGTATTTTCCTTAGTCTTAGCTTTGGCATTAGCCTTTGTTTTAGCTTTGGAAACAACCTCAAATTTTTCTTTGGCAACTTATGCCTCTACCTCACACTTGGATTCCTCCTCTTTCTAGCACTGTTCCTTGGCATATTTCTCTCATGCCTCTTGTATTGTTTGTTTTTATCTCTATGTAGCTTATGCCTCTTAATAATTATGTACTACCTCTTCATGACCCCTTCTCTTCCTTTTAGGATATGCTTCCTTAGCTTTCTTTCTTTCAACCCAAGCTTCTATAGCCTTCTTTTTCCTAACCTCATCTTCATCAAACTTCTTTTTTGTTCTTTCTCCTCAACATATTATTTTTATTTTTCCTATTGTGCACATTGGGCTTCTTATGTAACTTCTTTTCTATGGCATTTTTCTTATTTTTGGTCTTCTCTTCTTTTCCCTTTTTAATCTCATCATTCTCATAGCCTCCTCCTCATGATCTGGGGTATCTAGCATAGTGGTATCTAGAGATTCTTCCATTATATATACATAATATGTTTTCATATCACATTGATGCCTAAAAGGTTAGTATCGCGCTAAAAGTCCATAATAACATTAACTTGGCCTAGCAGGAACTTCTATTGGGTGAAGCATAAAAACAAAACCAAGAACTGATATTATAAATTTTATGAGCTACCTAAAATTACCTTGTCGATATGAGTGGTAATCTTGGATGTGAGAAACTCAATCCAATTGAAGTTCTCATTCAGGTGTATCAATACATAATGTCAATTACTCATTTTATTACATACTTGGCCTACTTCACTGTCTACCAAAACCTCTTTTTAATAAACTCTACCAGAATGCATATTGAAACATCCTTAATGGAGTTAATTAGGGTTCCTCTACATATCCTAGTGGGAAACTTCTCTTGAACAAATGAATGAATTGTTAGTTCAGTGGAATTGTAAAGAAATAAGGATTTTCCATGATTCAGGAACCATGTAGATCTCATCATGGTCTACATAATGATCCAAATGGTGATATCTCTAGATAAATGAATATCCCCTTAGTTGTATATGATTAACAAGGTATGCATGATCTCATCTAGTTACCTAAATGTAGGTAATTTGATTAGCCTCTTTGCATTGGAACCTCAAAGTAGATGTTGAGGTGTAAGAGCTCTTGCTTGTGTACCTGGTTGTGTTGAAGAGGAAAAGAGAGTAAATTAAACTTTTTCCACAAATTCAAAGGGATATAGGTAATTGAATTTGGTTTGTTGAAGACCTATCCAATCCCCATTTTTGACTTTTGCACATCTATGATCGGGATCAACAACTTGTTCCTATCCATGACTAAACCAATAATTTATATTGTTTGATTTCTTTGTTATACTAAAATCTGGGTCGTAAATCTTTTTGTATAAGAGTATATCAAGATCAGATAGTAGAATACTCTTGTTTACCAAAGTCTATAATATTTTGGTGTTATTCATCCCCTTCATTTTATGGCTTTTGATATCCAATTTTCTCTTTCCAACCTCTTTAAATGCACTAACTAACTGCACACAAGTTTTCTTCCTCATATTTAATATTTTGGCTTTAATAATGACGTTTTTTGTGTCCTAAATCTTTAAATTACCCCATAGTGTTTGTTTGATGTGACCCTATATCACTTCATGTAGCCACATTATTTAATGAATCCACTTGTTGCATCACAACTCGATCTACCTCAAATAAGATGCAATGTTTTGAAATGCCATGCCATTAATGGTATTACATGACTCTTATCAATCCTTTTACCATACCTATCTTATCACCACTTTCTTGAATGTAGTTTGAGCTTGATGTAATTTTTTTTACCAAATTGATCCTTAATCTTCTTCTTTGATAAATTATAAATAATGATATTTTACATTTTAGATTAACTTATCAAATGCATTTAATAAGTTGTACTATGTAGGTTTTGGGACTTGGTTTTATTTAGAATTTTTTTTTTTGGACATTAAGTTAAAAAAAATCATTAGGGAAAGTGTTTGGGACTTTTTTTATCATACATTTTGCTCGAAACCTATTTTTTAAAAACTTTGTGATTTAGGGGTTTTGCCTAGAAATTCTTTTTGGAAACTTTGAGCTTCAAGAATTTTGACTAGTACTTTCTTGTCAAACATTTTGTTTGAACATTATTTTCAAGGATTTGTATTTTTTCCAAATTTTGATATCAAAACTTTAAATTCAAAGGATCTATTCACACATTTTATTCGAATGTTATTTTGACAGATTTGGCTATTAGACATTTTCTATTCTAAAATGTTACAATGTTAGATTAAAGGTCGTAAGGCTTAAGCCTAAAACCATTTATACATCTTAGAAATATGGTTCCCTACAAATATTTTATCACTATGTTACTATGTTATGAGAATTCTTGAATAATGTAGGGTCATTTCCATCTAGTGTGTGTCTTCACTAAAAATGCTTTGAACCTACTATCATATAATAACATGACCTCTTCAAGATTAAACTCTTTAGATCACAAGTTATGATCATGACATGCCTTGTAAATTAGTGTTTTAATAAATCTTAATATAATAAATTCACCATTGATGAATACAAAGTGAATTTCTACTTTAAAAGGTGTTTTGTTTAGTATTTTTGAATATCTTTGCACATTCACTCATATAACCATAACTCAACTATCCCTGCATGCTAAAGTTATATCAAATCCCTTGCAATAACCTTTGAAATCAACATTTAGGTTATTAAAAGTGCCTTTAAGGTATCCTTGAGGAGATACCTTGAAATAAAATTCTAATCATGTGCATGGTCAAGGTATCTACTAAGAGAACCCTTGAAGGTACTATAGGACCCTTCAAAGTATCTCTTAGAAGATACCTTTAAGGGTACATTGAAATTATCTCCTAGGAGATACATTTCAAACATTCATAAGGTTACCCTTTAAGGTATTGTGATATAGGAATTTGACTCAAAAGAAGATGGTTAGTATGGTGTTAGTTTCAAAATGAAAATAAAATAAAAGAAACACACTAACTAGCATAAGATCTCTAGGCCTAGACACTAGCGAGAGCTTAGTTAACAAACATGAATAAAATACACAACTATAATGCAAAATAAAACCTCTTTTAATTTCCTTGGATTCTCCAAAATACTTGTTGTAGTAGTTTTCTCGATTTATGCTCATGAAGCCCTTGGCAATGGAAGTTTGGCTACCTCCATCTCTCCTTGGCACCTTTAGTTTGTGGATTGGCTTGGCATGGAATAAATTTGTCATGGTAACACTAATTGTAATGGATTATTGAAGATATTTTTGTATTATAACTTTTTACCAAAATATCTTAGAAATGATGTTTAAAGCCTCTCTATTTATAGATTTTTTAGAATGTCTAGAATTAACTTGAATTGTCCATCTCAGGATTGAGATGTGTGACTAAGGATTAATCTAATTATGAAATTAAAATTGATAAATAGGCTCATCAATATTTTGGATAGAGAATAAATTAAGAGGCATGGAGGGCATCATGGAAGGCATTGATGAGGCATAGAGGGCAAGAATCCTGATATTTGTGGCATTTATGGCCTAGGGCTGTCTTCTTAAGAAATGAGGTCATTTGATGATGCAGATATTCAATATTCATTTCCAAAAATAAGTATTCAAAAAAATTCCATGGAATTATTTATTAGGCCTTGATGTGGGTTAATTAGTTCTTAAGCATATTTAAGCACTTTATGCATAAATTAATCAAATTGATCAGAATGCCTTGTTATTGGTCCAAAATTTGACTAGATTAGAATTGGAAGGCAATGTTAGATCATTGGATCCATGTTCCCATTTAGGATGTTATCAATAGAAAATAATGAATGCACATGTCTTGTGTGAGAGATTTGATAGGAAATGTCAATCTAGAGCACCTAGTTGCAAAATTGGTATTTTGACTCAAAATGATCTGATCAGAGGTAACTAGCCTATAAATTGCATTACCCCATTTAGGGATACCCTACACAAAACTAGCACTTGACTATATCAGGTTCAAATATTTTAATGTGCTTTAGTGTTTTTAGGCCAAATTATGCATTTTGGATGGAAATTGGCTAAAAGATTGATTGTAGGTCATTGGTGGCTAGATTTAGGTGTCTACAATTTGCCCCTATTTGGGAAGATGTTGAAAACTATAGGCAAATAAATGTCTTCTCAAAGAATGAGAAATGGTCGATATGCCAAAAAGAGGGTGATGACTGAAGATTAAAGCTCAAAATGGTTTTTGAAATTCCTATGATGATTCCCCCTTCAGGAAGTACCCATCACATTTGTTTATGGATGGTCCCTTTAAAAGAAACAAGAAGAAAGGTGGAATTAACTCGTGGTTGAGATTAATCCAAAAAAGAAAATGCTGGCATGCATTGATTTAAAAAGATTACTGATTTGCCCAAAAATGGTTATAATTAGGAATAAAAGTCAAAATAATGATTTTCCCATAGGTAATTATAATCATTAAGAGGACCTAGATTGGCTAAAGATGATTGTGCCCTAGTTAGGAATGATTATCAAGCATAACTCAAGGATATAACTTTGAATATAGATTAAAGATGAGCGGGTACAAAGTGATTAAATAAATGAATAGAAGAATAAGATTTATCAGTGTGAATGATTCAATTATACCTATCGATGAGGAGATGCTCTTCCTTATTAACAATGATACAACTAGAATGGTCAAATGAGCTATATTAATCAAGGGTGGGATGGAAGGATTTTCCAAGGTGCTAAGGAGAAACTTATGTGGCTCCATTTATTATAGACCTTCATGAAGCTAATTTTTGTTGTAGCATGTGATAGTAGGCATCATGATAGAACACCATGAATACTTGGTTGAAATATGCATAAGGACTAACTCCCGATCGAATAAAAACTCAAAAATAATGCACCAATGATAAAAACCATTATGATAATTTTGACATATGAATATGGATGGACTCAAGAATAATGTGATTTAGGAATCACCCAATGAACACATATAGACCGAGTCAAGGTAATAGTGTTGAAAGCAAAAAAATAGACAAGAAAATAAACAAACAAATAGAAAGCCTAAAAATAAAAACAAAATAAAGCATCCTAACAATGACAATGCCCTAATAAGGTGGATCGAGGATAACTAACTAGGCTTAGATAAGACAAATATTTTAGGATTTTTTGAAATGTTATGATTTTTTTTGGAATTTTGAGGTATCTTAACTCGTTAGAGAATGACAAGATACCTACTCACAAAAAGGTGAGAGTGTGTGGCTTAGGTTACTCACAAAATGGTAAGAGCATATATAAAGGGGGACTAAGCTAGCCTCAACATGAATTGAGCATGACCCACATAGTCCTAAAATGAACTCAAGTTATAGTAATTCCATCTACATAAAAGGTGAAGAAAAAATAACTAGTTCTTAATATGTTCTCAAATCTGGCAAATGGTGTCATGTCCCCTTTTTTGTGGACATTGATAGGCTTGATGATTAGCCTATTATGCGACCTTCGTAGGCTGATTGGATGGATAGAGGGTCATGATGGAGATTGGCTTGGCTTTGATTTATAGAATTCCTATAGTTGGCTCTCATTCAGGTTATTTCAGACACATTGGACTGAGCTCCTATTATTTAGGGATATTTGACATACAATGGAGCACCCTTGTTTTGATATGGTCATGTGTAGAATCACTCCCTGGTTCACCAGCTTCAGATGATTTGAGGATCCGACATGTATTGAGGGAGATATTAATATTTGATTAATTTAATCAAATATTAATTATTTGGTCTAATTTTAAATTAGATATTAATTAATTATTAATTAATTAATTATTTGGTCTAATTTTAAATTAGATATTAATTAATTATTAATTATTAATTAATTGGTCTAATTTTAAGACCCAAATTCTAATTTAAGAAGCCCAAGTTCTAATTTGAGGAATTCTAATTTTAGAACCCCAAGTTCTAATTTGAGGAAATCTAATTTTAGCAAGCACACCTTTGGAAGGGTATAAGAGTTCTCATGGGAGAGAGTTTGGATTAGCCACTGATTATTGATTATTGATTTTGAAGAATTCTTCTGTGAAGACTGAGCCAAGGGTTCCAGGATTCCATTGCAGTGGAGAACGTCAACTCTTCATTGTGTGTGATTTAGAGGCTGTGAGATATTAGTTGATTTATTGCCAAATTGAGAGATAGATTCATATAGAAGTTATCACAGAGGTACAAATTTGTGAGATAACTTCACACAGAAGTTATCACGGTGTTTTAGGGAATTTGAGAGATAACTTCACACAAAAGTTATCACAGTAATTCAGGTATTTATTTTATTAGTTGTTATTCAATAAATTATATAGATAGAGATATTCTATATTAGAATAGTATATCTTCAGATCAGGGGTGAAACAGATAGGTTGTGCTTATTTGGCAGCCGTATAAAGTCCGTACAGGTTCATACAGATCTAGGCAGAGACTGACCATGGCAGAAAGAGATCCCTAGTGACCGACATCAGCTGACTGGAGACCGACATCGGCCGACTGGAGACTGACGTTGGCAGTGAAGGACCGACAGAGACCGACGTCTGTAGTATATCGACTGACGTCAGCGACTGTGTGTTCGACACAGCAAGCTGAGACATATAGATTCAAGCTCAATTTCCAAATTTGCAAAATTTAATTAGGGTTTGGCCGTATCTGAATATTCCTTTTATGCATGACTGAGGACATCTATTGTAACCATCTGGATGATAATAAGATTAGTGATTTTCTAGTTAAGAGATTTACTGTGGTTTCTTGTTATTTGAATTTATTCTGCAAATTCATATCTTGTTCAGAGCTTTTGTGTTTCTATATTCCCTGTTTGAAGGGGATATTACAGCTGTTCAGAGCTTTTGTATGAGAAAAAGGATCCCCTAAGTAAGGGACATCACAAATGGCCAGTTAAATGAAAATAGTAATGGTAAGGTGATGCAATAATGCATGATAAACAAGTGTTGCCCCTAGTTTACCCATACATGGTTATAACTAAGATACAATGGCATAATTCAATGATACTAATTTGGCCATAGGTGGTTATAATTATTATCAAGACTAGTGAGACACTAATTTATCCATAGGCAGTTATAATCAGGCTCACATAAACAAACTTGATAGGATGAAATATATCTTGCCAAATCAACTGTCACACTACTTTCATAGACTATCATTGTAAACGTAGATTGGATTGATTATTCAAACCTGATTAGAATCCTCTCACAAAAAGTAAAAGAAGAACCAAAAAAACCAAGATCAAAACAAGATTGGGTAGGATGAGTAAAAATAAGCTTTGGTCTAGATAGGAATGGAATGATAGGATGACATGGTCTTGCTATAGGATAATGATGTTTGATAAATTAAATAAAATGGTAAGAGGGTTTCCCTCAAGTGATGGGGTTAATTACTGGAATCTACAATAATGGCAAATGGATATGTAACAATGGCAATGGCATGTCAATGTTAAATGGTATGGTACATGTTTTTATCCTAGGTATGGTTTTTTATTCTATTGTTCTTGTTGATGGGGAAATGCATGTCCTAATCAATAAATGATAAAAATAGAATACTTGATTATTTTAATTTCTAGCCCACACCTCATCTAAATAACTACTCTATTAATAACTACTTATAGATTTGGATGTCGAGAATGCTTTTGTGATCTTTGTTGGTCATTGATTTTGACTCTTTCAAACATCGAGATAGGGTATCTTTGTAGCCTCTGTAAAGGAAAGTGTGGCCATGGATGGTAAATAAGGAAAAATAATAGATGGTGTGTTTGATTTTCAAATTTAATGGTAGATGATAATGGAATGTATAATAGTGGGGAAACAAATGAATATTAGGACATTCAGTCACATGTAATGTTGTTGATGTCAAATTCAACATAATTTTGTTTATGGTGGGGATGCAGACTTATTCTCTCAAAAGTACCACTAGATTTTTTTGTTTTTTGAGATTGAGAGTAGCTACTATCTGATTAGGTTGTAGATTGGAAGCTATTTTGATTTGATTTTATCTTCATCAAGTAGTGAAGAAATTTTGTCCTCAGCTATTGGTGATTTAATGAGGTTTTCACCCATGAATTTGTCTTGATTATCTTGTAGCACATTGGAGAAGCTTTCAATAATGAATATTGGATTTTGACTTTTATTTTATTTTATCACTTCTAAAAACATTTCATTAGAAGATGCTAAGTTATGAATTTGATTGTCCCATAGTGCCTCCAAAAAGGTTTCACTAGGAGAGTGCTCTTCTACTACATGAATGTGATCTTGGCCTCCTTGTTCTTCTTTAACTACTATGTTGTCATGGATGTAGTTTAATAAAGTGTGATTATGCCTATCCTAATCAACACTTATTGGAGATGGAACGTATATAATATGGCTATCTTGGTTGATAGTAATGGCCTATGGAATGGTAATGGAATGTTTGTTGGCATCAAAATCCTTGTAGAAGATACTAGAATAACTTGTGTCAAAGTTGAAGTAATGTCATGTCCCCTTTTCAGTTGACATCTTCAGAGTTGATGATTAGCCTATTATACGACCTTCGTAGGCTGATAAGATGGATAGAGGGTCATAATGGAGCTTGGCTTGGCTTCGATTAGCAAAATTTCTACAGTTGGTTTTCATTTGGGCTCTTTCAGACACATTTGCCTGAGATCCTATTATTTAGGGACTTTTGACATGCAGCGGAGCACTCTTATTTTGGCATGATCATGTGTGGAATCACTCCTTGGTTCACCAGCTTCAGATGGTTTAAGGATCTGACATGTATTGAGGGAGATATTAATATTTGATTGATTTAATCAAATATTAATTATTTGGTCTAATTTTAATTTAGAAACCCTAATTCTAACTTAAGAAAACCCTAATTAGGGAAAGCATATCTTTTTGAGGGTATAAGGGTTTCTCATCGGAGAGAATTGAATTATTATGAATTGATTATTGATATTGATTGTTGCTAAGAATTCTTCTATGAAGACTGAGCCAAGGGTTCCAGGATTCCATTTGCATTGAAGAATGTCCAATCTTCATTGTGTGTGATTCAGAGGTTGTGAGAGATCAACTGATCTATTGCCAAATTAAGAGGTAACTTCATACAGAAGTTATCACAGGGGTTTATAGGTTTGAGAGATAACTTCATATAGAAGCTATCACAGAGGTTTACAAGTATTTCTTTATTTAGATTTTGATTTAAAAAATTATACATATAGAGATCTTGAGATCAGGTATTCAGAATCTAGGCCATAGCATATTATCTTTCTCCTATATGAAATCTATATAGTTTCATACAAATCTATACCATTCTACAGCAAGTTGGATAGCACCGTGGGAAGTGCAGAGACTGACAACGACAGTATTAGCTACCAACGACGGTAGTATTACCAACAATGGTAGTATTAGCTATCGATGACGGTAGTATTAGCTACCAACGATGGCAGTATTACCGATGATGGTAGTATTAGCTACCGATAGCGGTAGTATTATCAATGATAGTGACTGTGTTTTTACACAGCAACTTGAGCCATTCCAGATTCAGGTTTTATGTCCAAATTTGCAAAAGACCAAGTTTTGAGATGAAATTTGTATTACTTTATATGCATGCCAGAGATTCATTATTGTAATCATTCTGAAGAATATTAAGAGCATTGATTAGCCAGTTGATAGATTGTATACTGTCTATCCATTTAATTAAATTTATTCTACAAAATCATATATTTGTATCAGAGCTCTTGTCTTTCTACAGTCCCTATTAGTTGGGGATATTATAGTGGTATCAGAGATTTTGTCTTTATACAGTCCCTATTGGTTGGGGATATTACAGTGGTATCAAAGCTTTGTTAAAAAAAGGAGACCCTAGGAAAGGGATATTACAAGTAATCATCCTTAAAAATTGTAAAAGGATAACAAATGTATTCAAATTGATCTTCAAGGTATGCATAACCAATGTTGTAATAGCCATGAACATATTCTTATTTTGAATCTAATTCTAACTCAAGGGAATCTTAATCCAATGTTAAGACTGATGTTGATTCAGATTTTGATTTTGATGCTAAATTTGATGTTGATCCAAGAGTATAACCTAACTCTAAATTTAATTATTCATCTGATGGGTACTCTATTACAATGATGTCTTACATAATATTTGGTATTAGATAATTAATATCCTATGATGGCATAATGGGCTCCACAAAAACTAGTTTGTCAAAATGAGACTCCTCTAGGATGGGAAATAGGTCAAGAGAAAACTCTTCAGAAACTGGATTGTCAATAGGAGGCTCTTGAAAAATAATCACATGTTCAAGGTAATGATTTACCCAAAGGTAGTTATAATCATTAAGAATTGACTCAATAAAGACTAGCTTATTAGTGTGAGACTACTCGATAACTGGTATAAGATCAATAGGAAATTCATCATAGGTTGACTTATCACAAGTGGTTGGTTCAACAAGAACATCTTGGATTGTTTCATTTGTCTTAGCTTTGGTTTTCAATGAGTTGGAAGATACCAATTTTTAATATATCTTGGTCTTAAAATGATTGGATTATTTGAGGTTTGGATGGTATTGGTACTAGATGAGGAATGACATGTGATTGGATAATGGTATGGCATTAGGGAGCATGATTGCTTACATGAGCCAAAGGACAAAGTCCTACAATGTTAATGATAGGTTGTTGTGGGGATTGATTGATCACACAAGATAAATAAATAGGTCTTAAAATGATGAAGGGGAATTATGGAGCTTGATTTCTCACATAAACCAAAGGACGAGGTCCTGGTATAGAAACGGTTGGGCATTATGGAGCTTGGTTTCTTCCACAAACTAAAGGATGAGGTCTTAGTATCAAAATGGTGTGACATTTTGGTCTTAGAATAGAAATGGTATGTTGTGGTGGAGCCTGACTACTCACATAAGCTAAAGCATATAAGTCTTCCTCATAAGCCATATCATCCCAGTTGTGAGTTAACTCATAAGCTAGTTTTTGATTGTGTTCCATGTATTGATTATAGAAAAGAGGGTATGGATTCATATCCCAAATAAAATTATTTATAGTTGGGTCTTAAAATTCTTTTTCACAAGCCTTTTCATGCCAATCAAGGTCTCAATTTGGATTTTTTAGATTTTGACTATGTTCCTCATATGGAGTATTGTAGGGAGAATAATAAAACTCATTAGAAAATCTTTCTCTATAGGGGTTCCTAGTGGGATTTTTTGTGGCCATTCTATCATAAGATGGATTTTACATGACTCCAGTATAACTATAGCTATACATATTTAAGTAAATGATGAAAAATCTAAAAAAAAGGCTTAGAGTTTTACAAACTCCAAAAAAACTGTTTAAAGGACAAATGGTTCAAAATTGGTCAAACTTAGTCAAAGGGTGGAGCTATATCTCCAATATGGTCTGAAAGTGGATCTGTATCTACAAAATGGTTTTTGCTAAGACTTGGGATAAAACAACATAACATAAAATGTCTTATGTCAAATTTCATATTCACAAACGGTCAAGTGTCTAAATAAAAATTGACATGTCAAAGGTCTAGGTCAAAGTGTTCCAAACAAGGTCTAAACTAGGAAAGGGAAAAGCTGAGTTACTAAGTCTTTTGTCCAAATGTGGATTCAAAAACTAGGCTCAAATAAATAGGCATACACTCTAAATTTTGGCTAAATAACATCAAAATCTAGACTTGAAACAAAAGCTAAGGTGATTTGATTTAATCTAACAAGTTTGGAAATAAATTTGACATAGAACTGACACATAGAATCAAACATAAACATGATAAATTGGTATAAGAAATAAGAAAAAAGGATATTTGAGAAAGGTTATGTTCTCCCAAATAAAGGCACAAACAATGATGAGGATAGGCTTTAAACAAACAAACCATCAATAGTTTTCAAATTTTGGTAATTAATTAACTAAAGTTATGCAACCCAAAAGAGAAAGATCTGTGTATCAGCCCCATGAATTGAGGTCTAAATAGAAATCAAACAATGTTTGAATCCAAACTTGACAAGGTTAATTAAAAAATCAATATTGAAAACTAGGATTTGACCAAATAAGCTAGACAAGATTGGACAGCATGATGGCACAAGACAAAGGTCTAAATGGTATATATGACATGGTTTGAAACAAATGGTTTTTATCACAAGGTGAGCTAGTCTTGAAACAAGTTGAGTATCCTAATGGCGTAAGCATGCTTGAATGATGTGATCAATGATATGTTTCAAAGAATCAAAAGGAAAAATGGTTTTAACATGATTTGGGCAACATAATGCTACCCTCTACAACTTAAATGACACACACAAATAAGCAAAAATTTTAAGACATAAGTGTGGTGTAAAATGGCCAGCATAACACCTCTTTAGATAAAAGAGTGGCATATAGACAAATTGGTTTTGACATGGCTTATGAACAAACAAACAAGTTTTAGTCTCAAAACATACCAAGCAAAAATGACCAAAATATACTAAGTATAATCATCTAAATCCTATCAAAGATATGTAAATGTGGGGTTGACTAAACTATTAAGTTTCAAATATCTCTAGGGAAATCAATTACATAATGAATTTCATGTCAAATGATGAAAAATACAAGCATGGAAATTGGGTGACCACAACATTGGCTAGTTGTAAAAAGGTCTAGTCCTTTTTACAACCACTACATCCTAATGTTTGCTTAGTGTAGTGCAATGTCAAAATGTAGATACATCCCATGTGAAACTCTAATTAGGATCCAAATGAAGTCAATGCTAGGAGATGAAACCCTAGGTTAAAGCTTCCCTAAAGAGCTTGTGGGAGGTGATGAAGTCCCCCTCATAAGCCAAGTTTGCATAAAAATAAAAAAACATGAAATATAAAGACTTTAGGGTCATTTTCAAGGTCACCCAAACTTTGAAAAGTTTTTGGAGAGTGTTTTAGATGACTTTCTTTCTAAGCCTTGGACTAGGATATTTGCAATAGGAATGGCGATTTTGATTCCAAGGTTTTCCTAAAGGGGAAAAATGGAAGAGAATACACGCAACATCCCTCTTTTTGCCAAATAAAAATTTAATCTAAATAACTAAGTAAACACAAAAAGCTTTAAAAATGTGAATTCATTTTTAATCCAAAATGGAAAATGAGGTGGTGTTCATTTGACCCCTTGGTCTTAGTTACAAACTTTGAAAACATTCACCATAAACATCTAAATTTTTTGTTAAACACCAAGACAATGTTCCTAATTGATTTTTAAGAATGCAAAAAGTGATCTAAAACATGTTTTTAGCAAATGTCAAGCTTGGTCCTGCAACAAAAATGTTAGCATGTCCTTTAGCCTTGAATCTCTTTTGGGTTTGAAATAATGAACTTTAGAAAAAGAGCTCTTGAGTATGAATTTTAAGAAAAACATAGTGACTAATGTCAGTTTATATAACTAACGATAGCTACATTTTATAACCAATGACAATTATCTAACTGGCATTGGTTATACTAATGTGACTAACAATAGCTATACAATCGATGTTAGTTTTACTAACTGACATCGGTTAAGCTATCCAACTGATGTCAGTCTTACTATTAAATTTTGACTACTATGTAAACTTATGGTAAACAAAAACGGCAAAATAAAGTTATAAAATCAATTTGTAAGAGTTTTAATGGTCCAAATGAATATTTTAAAGCTATAAAATGATCTTCTTCATGTGTGGGATGCATCTAGTCCCACTAGGCATATCATTAAGTGATCTAGGAATTTGACTCAAGATAGGATGGTTAGTATGGTGTTAGTTCTAAAATGAAAACAAAATGAAATAAACACACTAACTAACATAACATCTCTAGGCCTAGACACTAGGGAGAGCTTAGTTAAAAAACATGAATAAAACACACAACTATAATACAAAATAAACCCTCTTTTACCTTCTTTGGATGCTCAAAAATGTTTATTGTAGTGGTTTTCTCAATTTGTGCTCATGAAATCCTTATAAATAGAAGCTTGGATACCTCCATCTCTCCTTAGCACCTTTGGTTTGTGGCTTGTCTTGGTTTGGAATCAATTTGGCATGGTAACACTAATTGCAATGGCTTTTTGAAGATATTTGTGAATTATAAATTTGCACCAAAATAGATTTAAAATTATGTTCATGGCCTCTCTATTTATAAATTTTTGAGAATGTCTAAAATCAACTTGAACCATCCATCTCAGGATTGAGATGTGTGGCTAAGGATTAATCCAATTATGCAATTAAAATTGATAAATAGGATTACCAATATTTGGGATAGAGGAGCAATTAAGAGGCATGGAGGGCATCATGGAAGGAATTAATGAGTCATGGAGGGCATGAATCCTAATATTTATGGCATTCATGTCCTAGGGATGTCTTCCTAAGAAATGAGGTCACTTGATGATGCAGATATTCAATATTCATTTCCAAAAATAAGTATTCAACAAGTTTCTATGGAATTCTTAATTAGGCCTTGATTTAGGTTAATTATTTCTTAACCACATTTAAGTACTTTATGCACAAATTAATCAAAATGCCTTGTTATTGGTCCAAAATTTGACTAGATAAGAATCAGAAGGAAATGCCATATGCATTGGATATGTATTCCCATTTAGGATGTTACCAATAGCAAATAATGAAGGCACATGTCTTATGCAAGAGATTTGATAGGAAAGATCAATCCAGAGCACCTAGGTGTAAAATTGGCATTTTGACTTGGAATGATCTGATCAAAGTTAGCTAGACCATAAATTGCATTTCCCCATTTAGGGATACCCTAGCTAGAATCAACACTTGACTATATCAGGTTCAAAGCTTTTAATGTGCTTTAGTGTTTTTAGGCTAAATTATTCATTTTGGGTGAAAATTGGCTAAAATATTGATTGGAGGTCATTGGTAGCTAGATTTAGGTGTCTACAGTTCCTCTCTTGAGTCAGATTCCTAGATCATAGGTATTATAAGGCCCTTCAAGTTATCTCTTAGGAGATACATTGAAAGAAAATATCAATCATGTACATGTTCAAGGTACATACTAGGAGACCCCTCAAAGGTTTACAAGGCCCTTCAAAGTATCTCCTAAGCGATACCTTGAAAGAAAATTCCAATCTTAATCATGTTTAATGTATCTCCTAAGATCCTTGAAGTGCATTATACTACCTTTAAGGGTACCTTGATGGTATCTCATAGGTGATACCTTTCAAACATGTAGAAGGGTGCCCTTGAAGGCATTACAATGCACTTCAAGGTATCTCCCAAATTTTAAATTATCTTAACAAGATATTATTCCATAAATATTCATTGAGATATAGGATTTATTATCCCAATGAAATCCAAATCCCATTGCATGAAAGGTTCATTAGTTAAAATTAGATTTAGTGGTATGGCAAATTTTTTTTGCTTGCCCATGAAGAATTGGCATTGATGGCATTTCCTCACCACTTGATAACAATCTAAAAACACAATCAACCAGTAGTATCCCACATGCATGATCTTCCTTGGTTCAAAGATTTTAGAATTCACACTTAGGAGTGGCATTTTATCGAAGATAGCATCCAACTACTACCCATAAGGGAATGGGTTGGCTGAATTAACCAATAACAATCTCATAAGGTTAATCAAGAGTATGGGGACCGACTAATACTAGGAGTTTCATATGCATCTCAAAATGATTATATGGGCTAACTAAATTACTCCCTTTTTTTTAAAGACATCCCCATATGAACTAGTATACATTAAAGAGGTGATCATGCTAATTGCAATGAAAATTGCCACTCTATAACTATTGAAATGAATTAAGATAGTAGAAAATGGGGCAAAGAAGTTTAGGTTGCTAGAATTGTTCCATATAAAATAAGAAAGAGAATGAATGAGTGATGCTGAAGTCACCTGACATCAAGAAGTTAAGTGATGGCTCGATAAGAAGGCATATGAACCTAGCTTCAAGCTAAGAAACTTGGTTCTAAAGTATGATGAAAGAGCCATGATGCTAGGCTAGCACGATAAGTTTGATTCCATATGGAGAGGACCCTTCCACATCATTAGAAATAGGTAGGGCAATGCATTCAAGTTCGAAGATGAAGAAGGTAATACCTTAGAGATTATGGTTAATGGAATCCACTTAAAAAAATTCAAATGAATGTTTGGTTCCCTTTATACATAGTTAGTTAGTTTCCATTTTGTTAGTTAGTTTCCATTTATTCATTATTGTTTCCCTAAAAAATAAGTGCCATTAGCACAAGTTATTGATATCTTATGCCAAATGTCTATACCTGGCTCTCCTTAATTTTGAATCATCTACTAATAGATGATTATCTACCCTACTCCCCCTAAAATTAATGTCCAAATGCTTCATATTACATGATATCCCATAATGATTGTCATGAATCTCTTGTGATACACTCCTCAAGCATGTATGTCACCTTTAACATTTATGGACACCCAATTTCAAAAAGGTTGCATGATGATCGCACTAGAAGTATGGGACTACAAATACCACTCTCCTGAATGAGCCAAACACTTAAAATCCTTAATAATTCCAAGAGCATTGACCTAAGCTGAGCGAAGAGTCTGTGGCATAGAAATTATGTGCAAAATTGTGTAAGATTGAGTAAAAAATTGAGAGCAAAAAATTGATATTCAATGTTTTCCTTAGAGCAAAGAAAATATTATTACAAGGGTTATAAGATGGAAACTTCTAGATCCTAATCTGGTAGCAAACATCTTAGGAAATAAAGAACCCATGGATCAGATGGTCATGAAGACCCTCCATTGTATTTTTTTGAGAGTAAATAATATGCTTCCATGCCCACACATCTAAATCCTATAGTTATAAACATCAAAATCATCGCGAAGGGGAATTATAAGGACCCCACACTCATCCTATACTTTACAAATGGCATTTTGATCCCAAATTAGAAAAGAACACAAAGAATCTAAGGGATGACACCCATTCTTGCATGCTAGAAAATCTTATAAATAATGACTTTGAGTCATTTGGATACAGGATTTAGAGTTCCACACTAGTTCAATACATAGAACCACTTATGCACCTATGTCCAGATATTATCAACCTATGTGTAGAGATACGATACTAACATTAGCATTATTATAGGTAACAACCTAAAATTAGACATTAGTGCTAATGTGATGAGAGAGATGCTCTAAATGTTGATCAACCCTAGTGTAGAATCTATAGTATGGAGAGCTTATAGAATGTATGAGACACTCATGTCCTAAAGAAAAATTTCATCAACATAACTATCCAAAATCATTACATAAAGTTGCCTCCTCTACCTATCACTTTAGTGAGATTTACAACAAAAGATATGAAAGATGTCATTTCCATATTTGTGTTCATCTTTGGGATAGATTTAGACTCCCACATCCATGATTTCTAATTAGGTGTAGTCTTACTTTTGAAGATAATAAGTAGTGAAAAGGCTTTCAAAATGGAATTGTCATCACCAATGCTATTTAAAATGAGCTAGAAAATTTCTTAGCATAGAATACCTTTAGATATTCTTCCCTCATCCTCCACTTGATCCCATACCAAAGTTTCTAACTCTTTTCACCTTACTTCACTATCAATGCCACTGAAATGGGTACCTATCCTCACATGGTGATCCTCATCTCTATGTGGACCCACATCTAGGTGTCCATATAGGATTATTATGATTTTTTAGAGTGTTACCTATCCTCAGTCTTAATCAATCTTAGATAGGAGGTGATTGCTTTAAAAATGATGGGCCACCAAATATCATGGCTCACTAGAAAAATAATTCTAGTTGATTGGTTTTTTGGAACCCATTTCCCTTTCATTAGAGTTAACGGGTTCAAAGAGGATCCATTCCATTTCCATGCATGATTATAGATAAAAAAATTGGCCTTAGATTTGGCCCACCAACTTGACATGGTGGATTTGATATATGGTACAATCTAGAATAAAAATTTTGTATATGGCATCCCCTTTTCAAGAGGGGGCGTTACAATTGTGAAGAGGTTACAAGAACATCTACTTGCACTCAAATAACCAAAAATTAGCTTTAACCAAATCAATGATCAATGGAAGCATGACTTGGTTGGCCACATAGCCACATTTAATATTATCACCTCCTTCATCCATGAGCCCCGACCATATTTTAAAGAGTGAAGTTCACTGATGTAAGATGATATCAAGCAATACATAGATCTTTGCAAGATTCCATCAGACACTCATAAGTTGTGGGAGTCTTTTTATAAGCTAGTTCAAGATTTTGATCACATAAAGAAAATTACAAGGGGACTAAGAGCACAACTCATTTAGAGGAGCTAGAGCCAAGATAATATAGAAGCCTATTGGAATTATAGGCAATAAATTGGCAAAAGGTAGCTATATTTCAAGGACTTGGAATCCAATGATAAATTTAAGAACCTATGGGATGAGCACCATAAAGAAGAGTTTGGAGAAGAGGAAGAGGTTTAAATTGAACAAGAAGAGGTAGATACCCCCTTAGGTAAAGAGGATGAAGTTTTGGTGATTCAAAGGCCTATGACCTAGTTTCCTTTATATGTAGTACCCCAACAATAGGTATATGCCACCCAAGGGTAGCTTGACGTAAGGTCATTTTAGCCTAGCTCTAAGGCACAAGCTTCCAACCCTCCTCCTAAGACAAAATAGAAGAAGGTATATCTTTGTCACCCTTTCCTTTCTAATTCTACCTCACTTCATCTTCACCTTTCATTGATTTCACCATTTCCACCATGATTTCACCTCTCTCTAGCACTCAACCAATCACACCAATTGCATTTATTTTCATTCTTCTACCTTCATCTACCCCATCTTGGCATAATCTCCCACCACCCATATCTATGTCCTCCCACCTTTCTTGCCTTCCACATTAACTCTTCACACACTCATCCCCATGGGAACAATGTTTCCTTCTTCACAACAGTAAGTGGCCATTCCTTTTACACTACCATAAGGATCCCCTTTTACAGGGGAAATGATTCAATTACAATAGTAGTTCTATCAATAATTGGAAACTATAAGAAAATCCTAAGAGGCCTAGGTGGAAAAGAGAAGAGGAAAAAAGTCCAAGGCCCTAGTGGTACCTCATATGCGATCATTCTTTGAACCCACACAACAATCTCTGATGATTACACACATAGTGCCATAAGTAACCAAGCCCCAAGAATATATGAAACCAAGGGATTACTAGATACACACTATTGGACTTAACCTTAGGTAGTCTAGACTAACTGATAATTTCAAGCTGATTGAAGAAACCCAAAATTCCATCACCATGGACTATCTTAAGGCATGTCACTAATTGAAAAAGGAGCAATAATGTACAAGAGTGAAAGCTACTATTGACCACTTGAATGTATAGTCCAATTATAAAGACATGGAGCTCACCAATATGAGTTCTAACCTATAGATCCACATCACCATTGAGAGCTTAAAAGTGAAAGCCAGCTAGAAGGCCTAGCTATAGACCTATGTTGTAGAATTGAAGGCCAAAATTGATGGCCTAAAAAATGAGTAGGCCATAAAGAATAAGCTATATAAAAAGGAAATAGATCTTACTCAAACCCATAAGATACTCGTAGACTTTATAAGTATGCAACAATATAGGTAAAAATAGATTCAACAAGAATCCTCAGCCAAGGACCAAGAAATCTAACAATTAAAGAATGACCTCATCACCCACTCTTAGACTATAGGTATCCTCCCCATGGTCCAATAATTGTATGTATCCTATTGGGAGATAATAAAAAATATGACCATAAACTTGAAGCTAGTACTTGGGTTCATCATGTACTCATATCAACTGAGCACATAGGTGAGCGTGTATATAGACTAGTCCTTGCCTTTGTGTCCCCTAAGGTTTAGGATGCATAACTCCTCATATAGAATATATATTTCATGATGTATGAGATGCTCCAGGTAGTAGGGGTGATTGATAGAAGGCAAGAAGTGGTGAAGGTGAATTAATTCCTAAGCTAAAACAAGGCAACATCAAAATGCAAGGTATTTTTGGATGCCTTAGAGAAGGTGGTCCAAGATATGAAGGGGCATATTGAGTAAATAGTCTAGTTGCGACTCCCTTCCCCATTCCTTGTAAAAATAAATTCCTCTTAAAGGACAAGATGAAATAGTTACTAATCAAAAAGTAAACTAAATAGAACATCTTTGTGGCTCTTGATCAAACACCAAGCATCTTTGAAGTGGATACCATTTTGCAACCTCTTACCTAAATTTTGTTGTAGATGCATGTAGTATTGCAAGGCTAAAGAAACATCCCCTTCAAGGTGATCACTGATTTGGATAGATCCATCAAAGATATGAAGAATAAAATTCAGCTTAAGGAGGAAGAGTGGATGCCTTTGAAGGCTGCTCTTCAAAAATTTTAAGTTTGGTAGGCCTCACCCCTTTTGTAGTATTTCTTTAATTGGGATACAAGATTTTTTGTTTTTTCCATCTACAAGTAGATTCCCTTGTAAGTCACCAAGAATTATGGATTGTAATCCATGTTTTAAAGTTTTAAGCTAGTTAGCCTTTCATCATGGATGTGTAGAGTGAGTTCGATAGGTGGTGTATTGGCCTCTACTCTCTCAGGTCCCCCTTATTCATTTTTGGCTAAGTTTTTATCCCTTCTACTTATGACATGTGTCATCATGATGCCCCTTAGGAAATAAGGGAGTTATTATTTTAAAAAAATGTACACCATTGACCAAATAAAGTGGGGCCCATTTCTAACAACAATTTTAGAGGTAGTTCAAAGGGAGACACATGTCACCATAGTGCTTATTACATATCTGTAAGAGTTCATAGATTAATTTCAATCTATTAGACTCTGGGTAAATAGGATGGAGACACTTGGTATAATCACAAAGTGTCTCTCACCTAGTCAAATTGAAATATTTTTTAAAGTGCTAAAATTTTATGGGTTCATGGGTGCATGCCACATGTCCTTGACTATTAAAAAATGGAGTCTTAAGCTTAATGTCATGGGTACCCTTGAAGGTATTACAAGGCCCTTCATAGTATCACCTGGTATTAACTTCAAACGTTCAAGGATACCCAAATACATGTTTGAAAGGTATCTCCTAAGAGATACCTTCAAACTTTTGGGTTCACAATAGAGGTTCAAATCACATACGTGATCCAAAAATATAAGAAGATCATCATTTTCTATAATTTTACTCAAAATATCCATTGATCAATATCATTTTGTATGCTAATATATTACATGGTTGATTATTGACTTAATTAGTTATTTTTCTCTATGCAGTTATTATGCTCTGATGCATGTTTGAAATTATCTCCTAATAGATACCTTCAAAGTAGGATGAAGCAACAATTGAAGTATGAAGTATATGATATTAAAAGCTATTATTTATTTGGATTGACAAAGACTATGTCATTAAAAAAATGTTATACATTAACTTTTTAATATTTTAAGGTTTTAACATATCTCCATGCTTATCTTATGGTATAAATATAACTTTATCTCTTACATACAAGTATAAATTGGACTGATTTTATAAATACCTTGATTAAAAACTCTCCTCATGTCTTTTTCAAATGTACAAGATGAAAAATCATATGTCAATGGATTTTCAATGTGGAGACTATGTTTCTCTCATAAATAATGGTAAGGTCATTGGTGAAGGAATAATACTTAGATTGGCAGGTTTAGATGTTGAATCTCTAAAACCCATAAATCTCACTTCCACATACCATAATGAGAAAATACCTATTGAATGTGTAAGTTTTAATATGACTAAATCATTTTATCCAACTCTACCACTTCCATTTCCTAAAACTTTTGTGGATAATTTGGGTGATGTAGTTAATAGTTTAAGTAGATGGAGCACAAGAATGTTACAACACATCATAGACAAGTTTTCCATAGACATTGGCATGGAAAAAGATAAAATAATTTGAGTTTATTTTTGTATATACAACCATTTCAACAAGAAAACACTTGATTGGATTCATTTGTTTAATGTATCAATGATCCTACCAAATTTTAAAGCCTAAGAAAAATGTTTCTTGGCAAAAGGGTATTTTTTTTCACAAATGTAAAGCTCTTTTAAATGATGAAAAAAATGTTTTTGGTTATGTTGAATTTTCACAACTAGGGGAGATTTTTGGTTACATTCCTATCCCAATGTTAGAAAATGAATTGGGAATTTACATAAGGCAAGTTATACAACATTGTGAGACTTGCAGTATAGAGGTAACTGAAACATCTATCATTAGATAGCCTTCCAACAAAATAGTGGACATTGAGACTTGTAGAGCAATAAGTTTACCATATATGACACCAAAGGAGAAAGAAATTAGAAACATTTGGGATGTAGTGGATAATTAATTCACAGCTTACCTGACATTCCTAGTGTAAGGGCATCCAAAAAAAATAACTCATGCCTACAAGTACTTGCGCTAAAAAATAAACCAGCCAAACACTTCACTTAGCCAAGTGGAGTTTGATGAAAGCATAAATAGTGAGATTTCAACAATGTATGTAAATAAATGTTGCACCAAAAAAAAATTCAGTTAGGATTATCATTTGAGATTCTAAAATTTGTAAGGATAAACTTGCTTGATTCCACCACAACAAATAGGAGGCAACATATCTTAGATGCCCTTTATACCAGTTTATTTAAGAAAAATAAAAACAAAACTACCATTGATTTTTAGGGTACAAAGATTTGTTTGGAAGCTTGGATTAAAATATATGGATTGAAGAGAAGTAGATTTTTTTACATTCAAAATTATAATGAAAATGGGGAACAAAATGTATTCCCTATAGGGAGATTTTGACAAAAGCCACAAAAGAAGATAATGACAACTAAAGATTTATTAGACCAATCGATAGATGATTTTTTAGATGTTTATCCATGACTAACATGCTAGGTAGATATAAAAAACTCATGAGAAAATTTTCAACATCTTCCAACATCTTTCACTCAAGAATTTATGAGGTGTCAGATCAATACACAACTAGCAGATATGAAATATGAGCTAATATCCTAGCCAAAATTAAATAACATGTGGAGAACTAATTTTCTTGATGTGATCATTACCACATATAATGACATTTATAGGTTTAAAACATGCATCTTTTTCAATCAACAAAAATGCTCTATGTCCCTCTCTATAGATTAGGAAGATCGTATCGACCAAGAATTTGTGATGCACCTAAATCAAATACTGTATGTAAGTCAAATGTATTACACACTTAAATGAATGTCAGAATAATACCTTGAAGAATGCCTTAGTGCCATTCATGACAAGGTGGAGCATCCAAAGCATTTATGCTGATGATAGTTACAAAAAGCAAAGTAGTTTTCAATAGAATATTAGAGTTGTCAATGGTAGGGATTATAACACATGATCATGGTGAAAGCAGATATGGGCATTTTTTACCATATGTTTTTAGAGGGTCTAACTTTAATATTAGCTCATTAAACAAGTGCTTCAAGGATATGGAAACAACAATACCAAATACTTTTGTATCTTTACTATATAAACCCAGATCATCAAAATACCCATTATATGATATACTTTTATCTAACAACTACTACCCTCAATGCAAGAAATAAAGAGAAGAAGTAAAATCAATTGGTGCCTTCAATAAACTTCCTTCCAATTTATACCTTCAACTAGACAACTATTGTGGGGAAAATAATAATACGTAATTTGATCGATAATTATATTTAAATAATGTTAAACCTTATATGGAACTAATGTTACATTTACAAATTCACAAAATCATGTTTTTATGTATAGGTATGGGTTGCAATATTTATCTTTCCTTGTCTGAAAACATGTTTTCCTTGATTTTGAGGTCATATTTCTCCCTCTAGGACATACCCATGAGGACATCGATGAGACATCTGGAAACCTGTCTGAATGTATAAATATGAAATATATATGGAGTGTGCTAGAGATGATTGACATTTATAGGATGTGTGAAAATACAAGAAGCTTCATGCCATATTTGTTTAAAGAGGTAGTGGATTTCAAATACTATGTTAATAGTTACTAGCTGAAGGGAAGAAATGAAATAATAGGTTTGACAAAATTCAATACTTTATTCTACACATGGAGTAAGGTTAGACCATTATGCATTACAAAAACTCTATAAGAGATAGAAATCCCCCCTGATTAAATTATGGTGTAAAAAGAAAATGGTGAGTCAAATGTTCCATAAGGTAATCCGAAAAGAATATATTTCAAAGACTTGAAAAATATAAAAATATCTCAATATTTCATTATTACAAAAGACTCAGATAGAAGTAAAAAAAAAGAATGAAAAATAAATTAAACGTAACTTGAATAAGTATGTAGAACACTTCAATGAATTTGGTTTGACCAAAAATAGCAAGTAGAAGGATCTAGAATATTACTAAAACATCCATGACATAATGAAATAAGACATGTTCCCTTCTAAAGTTGAGTGTATAGGATATTTTTGGCCTAGAACTCACCATGACATACCCCTACATAGAGATGTTCACAAAATGGTTCATGATATGATGCTTGATTTTGTAGTGGCATCTACATATACATATGTTGGTCCAAGAAGTAAAAGAACAAAAATTACATTTGATCCAACTCAAGATGTGTAAATCAGAGATATGTTATTTGTTAGATGTGACAATTCTATAGGAGCATACTACATAGTATGGGTTGCTAGAGCTAAAATTAATATTGAGATACTACAAACAAATGGGGATATAGAATAAAGGGTCAATGTAGATTGGTTTGTCCTAGTTCATATAGGGAAAGAGATGCAGAAAACCTATAAATTTATTTAGGCTACTTGGACAAGAAATGGAAGCCAAACATAACTAACACATCTTTACCATACATACTCATAGATAGTATCATCTACGCTTGGAAACCAAATAAAAATTAGATGGGTAATACACTTGTTCTCACTAATTTTTTGAAAGGCATTATAACAAACTATTTGAATGCATCATCCCACAAGGCACTATAAAAAATAGTGATAAAAGGATTGAGAAATTTAAAATGGTGTTTCCTTAATTTTGGAATGAGAATATGAATGTTTTTATCAAAATTTAGTCCATTTTTTGAGAATGTATAATTTTTTATTATTTTATTTATTTATATTTATTTCTAGTGGCACTTCATATTTTGGGTCTTAGAAAATAAACATCGACATTTGAGTTTTATATGTTCTAGTATGACAATTTAGTATTACAATAACTATGCATCTATTTAATATCATTTGACTATTGGAATGTCCACTTCACATTTTTGTGATACAAACTGGTCTTCAATTTTTATGTATTCCAAATAGCCAGATCACATTTTATGAATCATGAAAACCTCTTTATAATTTTAGTTTTTCAAATTAAACTTCACATTTTTCATCCTTAAAAATGGTCTTTGACAAATAGTCTTCATAATTTGCACATCAAAATTTACACTTTGGCATTCCCATGTTTTTGAAAAGGTATTTGGGGTTTATGCCTCAAAATGTCCCACTTTCATGTCAAGTTTTGTTCTTCAACATTTGCATATCAAAAAATGGTATTCAAATTTTTATTTTGTTCAAATTACACTTCATACAAGCACTCAATATTATGCGACATGGCATAATCTTAGCAACTCGATAGTGCATAAGGATGACCAATCCAAATAAAAGTTTCAAATAATGTGAGCACCTGAGATTGAAAAATACATCATAATATCAATAAATCAACTATGTGGTAGATTATAATAATAAAATAATAAAACACCCATGATTGACACATGTACATAAATACAATATAGACTTTGACGGTCATGAAGATATCACCTAATTTAGATTAAATAGATAGTTCATGATCTAATCAACTACTAACATGTGGCAACCCAATCATCCTAGGTGTTTTAAATCACATATCACCCAAGTGCTCGATTGATTTATGAATTATTTTTCCTTAAAAAATAAATTGCCAAGTCTTATTATCTGTAAATGCATGGTCTGTGAACTAGTTTGAATGGTAGCGTAAATTTTGAATATTTTGTACTTTTAGATAGATGAGATTTATTTGTAATAAGTTTAACTAATTTTTAATTGTTTTGGATTATTTTAAGTAATTTGGAATTATTGAAAATATATCATATATATGTGATTTATTTGTAATAATTTCATGTAATTCTTTATGAAATCTAATTTATTTATGATAGTTTGTAACTATTAATTATTTATGATCATTTTAAATAATTTAGACTTATTATAAATACATTAGATAGATGTGATCTATTTGTAATAAATCTAAATTAATCTTGATATATTCCAATTTAATTTTGATATAGTGCAAATTTATTTCTGATAGTTTTAAAAAATTTGGACTGTTGATAAGTCTATCTTATCTAAAATAGTCCTTATTGGAATAATTTGAAGGTTTCTTAGGAAGGGTTTTTTTTGAGATGAAGATATGGGTGGATATTTTTGGGGTGATTAAATAAATTTTATTTTCCCACATTTGATAGTAACCACATAATTAGTAGTTCCCCTATTAATTTCAAGGATAGGGGATGGCAAGTTTATAGGCTCTCGGGGGACTTTGATTTTTATGGTGTTAATATGGTGATATGGGATGGAACGGTAATAATTTTTTTGCAGATGGAGGCTTGATCCTAATCCCTTAATGGTTTATTTTATTTCTAGTCATGCTTTGGTAGAGTCTCCTTATATATCCCCAATTGCTTATTTTTAGATTGGTTTGTTTGACTTTATCCTTCAACTCCTATCTCCCCTTTTTATATCAAGTCTTGGATGAAATTTCTTAATTACATGCATATTTTAGTACCATGACTTTTGACTCGATGGTAATGATAAAAATCATCTTCATGGTACTATTTAGGTTGTGTCTTATTATCATTCAAGGGTCTAATATTTGGGAGAGTTATCATATTGGTGCGAATTAACCTTTTTAGGACTATTTTAATAGGTGTACCAAGACTAGTGAAATGACGTTTCCCCACTCTAAGCATTTGTTTTCCATTTGACATAGTAATGTTGGAGATATTATGGCTTTTGGTAGTGGAGGAAGATTTTTATGCCATTTTTATATGTTTTAAATAAGTAACACCATCCCCAACTATAGTCTTGTTCTTATTGAAGAATTTTGGTTTACCTAAAAAAGCCTTATCTTGATTTTGAATTTATTCATTTTGAGTATATAAATTTATTTTATCCCTTTCAGTAAGTGATTTTTATATCTGGATACTATTTTATATGATCTCATTAAATGATTTGACATATTATATTTCAATTGATATTTCAATTCAATATTCAAATTATTAATAAAGATCTTATCCAACTCTTTTTTGGGTACAATACAACAAAAGTGATTGGATGGGCTCTATCACCATTGTAAAAATGATGTGAGACTCTCTCCATTCCTTTTTTTGGTATTATAGATATCAATTATAGAAATTTCATGTTCAATATTGAAAGAGAAATGTCTCATAATTTTTTTTGTTAGTTCTTCAAAACTAGTGATGGAACCCTTAGGTAAGTGCATGAACCATTCTAAAGCAGGTCATGTGAGAAATTTAGGAAATATTTAGAGTAGATAAGCTTAATTTTATGTGACCTCATGGAATGCTACATATGACTCTTAAACATGTTTGTGAGGGTCCCCTATCCTCTTATATTTATTGAATTTTGAAATTTAAAATGTGCTCAGAAGGGTATCTATAGAATGATCATGTCTAATGGGGATGTGCAAAAGTATTCATATCTATATTTCATTTCCTAAGTGTGAGGGTCTATCTACTGAAGAGTTTACTTCATCATCTTCCACTCTTTGGGTAAATGAGGGATCCATTAAGGGATTGGAAAATGAGTTTGTCTTGATTTTGTTTTTAATGGGTTAATGTTATTATTTCTAGTTACTCTTCTAAGTGATGAGGGACTTTGGTTTGAAGAATGGACTTAGGATGCAAGGGATTTGAATTATTGGCTAAACTGGTCAAATTGGTCCTCTAAGGTGGATCTCCTTCTATCAACCTCAATGCAATTTTTTTAAGGGGATTCTTCTTCTTCTATCTCTTGTTCATGATATACAAGTTCTTGGTTCCCCTCTTCTTAGTTTTTGACATGTGTGTGAGGAGGATTGTTAAGTCTAAATGGTGGTCAAATGAGATGTTATAGGAGGTTAGGATTAAATTAAGGGGTAATTTCCCTCCCATTCCAGTAACTTGGGATAGGATTTGGTCACAATATTCATATATATACTTGTATATTTTGGCTCTAACTTCATCAATATTGAAGAAGTAATTATTGAGTCTTTCATCTCCTCCAGGAGTATACATGCCATTTTGATTTTCTTCATTATCCCTACTCTTCTCACCAAGTTTTCTTAGGACATAATCTTCCTAGTTTAATCCTTTTCCAAACCTTAAGACTTGGGCATGGGTCTTAATTATAAGGATGGATAATGTGGGGCGCTATAAATATGATTAGATGTTGATTTAATATGAGACAAAAAAGAAATGTCACATTGAGCACTAAACTTATCTTGAGTTTTAGACTATAATTGTTGGGATGTTTTGAATGGATGTGATAATATTTAGATTTTAAGATTAAGGACAATGATAATCAAGCTTTAACAATGTGATAACCTTATGAAGGTTTAACCTAGTAAGGAAA
>JARHVA010003104.1:1437500-1602500 GCA_037957365.1 Torreya grandis
ACATGACTTTACATATTTTTAAAAATTACATTTAAGGATCAAATTGGTTCATTAGTTTCCCTTCTAATACTATCAAAATGTTGGTATATCATGTTGTGACTAGTAAATTGTCCATATTGTGCCATAAATGTGTCATGACATTCATCTAATGATGTGATTGAACTTCCAAGAATTTTGAGGAACCATTCAAAGACAACATCTTGTAGTTTGAATGGGATTATCATGCATGTAACATCTTCATGAACTACATTAATCATCCCTATAATTTTTATGAAAGTGTTCCTCTACAATTATTCCCCCATAAGGAGAGAATGAAGGAAGGTAATTCTTTGGGTTCTTAGGTAAATCATGGATGACACCAGTTACGGTGATGGTTTAACCAACTAACAAGCCCATAATAAAGCATTGAGGTTAGTTCCCTTGGGTTAGTGAATTTATTAGGGTAACAACTCTCCTAAAGACACCTCCATTTTATACGGGTCTTTGATGCACATGTACAGGTGCTAGCAATAATAGACCATAACCATTATTGGACCTTGTTAACCTCACTAGAGGATCTAGTGTACACAACTCAAGTGAATCTCAACAACCAAATATTATGGCCCTCATTCTAGTATACAATGAATTCCTATTGATTTAGGTTTTATGCACACAATATAATCTTATGAAGAGACCTATAACATTTTAGGATTAGTGAAAAGATTCACTCTAAGGCATGATTTTTGGATATTGGTTTTGTCAGTAACCATGTGGTAGAATAGTGGTGAGAAAGTTGGTTATTTACCTTGAATGGTTAGAATAGGACATGATTATAAAATATAATTGAGGTGGATGGGTGGATCTAACCTTAGGTGAAATTGGTCAAAAAGGGAAAAAATGATGGAAAGGTAAGGATTAAATAAAAGGGATCTGTAACTCAACTAAGAAATATAACTTTCCAAGCCAACTTCTTCTATCCTAAGTTGATCAAATTCCCAAGAAATAATATATGCTACAAATTTTTGTTAGCACAATAGATATATAGACATAATTAATCATCAAAGGAAACAAATTCAATATACTCAATAATTATCATCAAAGATAAAGTTAGAAGTAGATTACATAGCACATCCTTGCCTCTAATCAGTAATAAATATGTAACATAATCAATGATAATTCAAATTAACATTTTTTTCATTATGAATAATTGTAAAAAAAATCATACAGCCTATTCTAGATCACATTAAATTAATGGAAATACTTATCAAGATAGAAAATTAGTAAGAGACAACACTTTAACACAAACTTAAAAAATAGTCAAAGAATTTTCTTGCTTATATTATTGTGAAATTATCCTCATTTTACAATGTTTAAGAGACATATACTTATATCTTTGGATGGGGGTGCCTCATCCTTGAAATTCGATCTAATTTTATAATGTCTAAATTAGGAATATATGTCAAAAATCATGAAGGATGTGTATGAATACAATTAAATTTAATATAATCCAAATTTACGCACAAAAGTCTTTTTCCAAATAAAATAATCCACAAATAAAAAATAGAACAAGACTTACATGAAGTATTAAATAGTACTATCAATACAATTTCAATTTTAATTCTAAAAACTGGAATGCCATTTTAGAACCTCCCAAGAAAGTGATAACAATTATCAATGTTGGTAGGGGAGTCATTATAGCTAGTATGGTGATAAGAACTAGTATTATATAGGTATATACCATAGTATACCCAAGTAACATAAGTCAAGGTATCAAAGGTTGAGCTTGAGTTGCAGATGCTCCCATTAAAGTGTCTAAGTCCCCTTGCCACTTTAACAATTTGTACTTAATCATACCTGTTGGAAAATCTATCTCACTAGTTTCAAATTCAATGATGGACTTATTTAATAATAATTGGATTTTTATCATCAATTTATTATGCACAAAAATATAATATTTGAAAGATACATGTAGTGTTTATATTTGAACCACCTTATCCTTGAGAGACATGATTAACTATACTATCTATTCATTTATCCTGTAAGTGGTGTTATCCACTTTTAGAGTTGTTAGATATAACCTATAATAAGCTTTCAAAGAAGGATTTAGTGATAATTTATCCTTGAGGTGTGAACACACTTATAATTATTATATCATTGTAAATTATATATTTATCAGTTATTGATTTGTGAAATATTGCATTAAACCTTGCATTTCTTGGTTCCATTATACTATTTGAGCTCTCTTAGTACTTACATACTTTTGAGATAGAATCACATCATGTATAAGAAAAAAATTTAGATGTTGGTATGTCTTTAATTTGGAATCCTTGCCAATTAAACTCAAATTGGCATCCCAATATTTCATTAACTCATGAAACATAACATCTCCCCATAGTTATTGATATTGGGCCCTTGTAGACCTAATGAAACTCAAAATATGATACCAAGTCTTAATATAGCTCTGCATATTTTCAATTATGTCCTTAATAGCTTTAATCAAATTCTTCTCATATAGTTTATTCTTAGACTAATACAATCCACTAAACATTTTTCAAACACCCCTAGTTTCATTTACCATTGTGAGGGGATCTTATTCAAACTCATTTTCATCCTTGGGTATTTTTTCTTCTATTCAATAATAAGAACAATTCCTCCTATTTTTCCAATTAAACAGGATTACACTCAACTACCAATAGACTCTCTCTCTCACTCTCTTCAAAGTATTAGTAACCCTATCAAATTACACAACTTTAAGTTGCTTACTGATAATTACATCATTGTTGACTCTTATTTCTCTAATTTTTGTATTAATGGTGGGAGAACCATTAGATTCTAATTAATATCTTGTATTAGAGGTGAATAATGGTCACCTAGTGGTTTCATCATTAGTATAGGTGGAATATTACCCCTGGAGAATGGTATGAAGGATGCAAGGCTTTAGAAAAGGTAAGAAAGGATTTCTTCCAGTCCATACTTATTATTTTTAGAGGAGTTTTAAAAATTTTCTTAGTTAGGTCTGGGTTCTTTTGTATAAAGACTATTGAGGACTCTATTTGGGTTACTTGTTTAATGGACATCCCTAACCAAGTGGAAAGCCTTGCTAGTGTTGCCTAGGAAACAAAAATGGATTTATAGATTAGGTCCTCAAAATGTAATCTAGTGCTTAAGGTAACTTTGTTAGTAGTGTAAATATATGAATGAATTAAATGTAGCCTATGTGAATTAAAAATGTGTAAAATAATATGTGGAGTTAGTGGTAAAATAATCAAAATAATGAATAACAGAACTTGCCTTTGTTGAATTATTATCCACTGTAACATTTTCTCTTGGATTTTTTGTAGTGGAATCATCTAAAATTCAAATTGAAATTAGTTATATAGATATAACAATATATATATTAGTTCCACCCATAATAATAGTATCAACCAATGTGGATACAACCATGGTGGCAAGGGACTACTTGGAACTATCTCCCTTAGTTGATTCTGAAGTGACCACATGGCCTATATTGGTTATGACAATGACTTGTGATTATTATACATATGGAGAAGGAAGTGGATGGTTAAGATGGTGACCTTCAATCTATCCTTGCATAATTTCCTCTCTAATACCACCCAATCTAATTTCCTATATTAAATCATCCTCTTTAATTTAAACATATGAAGGCCCTAAAAGCACGCTTGCATTACTTGGTTGTCTTTTTAACTCTCCTATGATGATTTGGGCTTATAAAATATCCAAGAGAGTAATTTTATTCCTTTTATCTATGACTAATATGGGAGGAGCAGTAGTGACTAGTTTTGGTGAAGTACTAAGACGAGTACTAACTCGAGGTGCCTCTACAAGTTGTGTATGTAAAAATTGTGAGGTAAGATCAGTGGATCTATTGATAATTTAAGGTGCCTCTATACCTAATGAGTAGTATAGAGGTGTGAAGAAAAATATATCCTAATTTCAAAGTAATAAAATGTAGAATAAAACAAGGTAAAAAATAAGAGATAAAAGGGAAACACATTACACAAATATTATGTGGAAAACCATTACAAACAAGTAAGGGAAAAAACCACAAGAAAAATGGTAGCTTCAAACTTCATATTAATCATCATCAATTCTATTATACAAGAACTCATTTATCAAATCCTTTAGTGCTTACAACCAAGCACTCAATGCTTACACCTAAAGCATTTAGGATGTGAACCAAGTATAACAATGCCTCCATGATCCAACCTCAAAGCATGCAAACATAAGCTTGCATAGACCCTCTAACATGATGAATTACAATATATAGCTTATTAATTAGTTTTTTACTAGTTTCATAGATGGAATGGAAATCCATGTCATTTTCAATGTTTTAAGTGTATACACAATATTTTCACTTTATTATTTACTAAAACTTTCACTCTTGTAGGAACCTATAGAGTTTCAATCTCTCTAATTGCATGTCTTAAATAATGTATTGGGAAAAGGGTGGAAAGACCATTGGTGATTTTTAATATTGATGTGTATTTGTATCATTCCTACTATTAGTCCAACTTATTTAGAGTATCTATCCTTTCACCCCCTATGATCTCTCTCTAAAATCTTGAAATATGGCTAAGTCTAAAATCCAATAGTACCCTCAAAAATATAGAATTTGCATTATATATCCATTTCTAAATATAAACTTATAATTAAATTTTTATTTTATATTTATATTAAATGTTTTAACCTCTTTTCCTATTATATCAACCAAGTCAACTTTGTCATTCATCTCATCCTACTATGTCAACCAAGTTGACTCTATCATTCATACTATGTCAGTCATGTATATAAAATATGATGGATTTGACCATGTTGACCTTGTTGGAAATTTAATGCATGTTGTAGAACTTTGTTCTCCAAATCCAACCTTGTTCAAGGCCTAACAACTCTATTTCTTTCCAAACAAAGTTGACTTTATCAGCTAAATTCCTAAAAGTGTTTAGGGCTAATCCTTGGATATAAATACCCCCTTAACTTCATTTTATAAAGAGAGTATCATTTAATTCCACATCATTACTTCTCATAAATATTTTTATATAATTAAAAGGAGGCCTAATTTCTTAGGTTTTTTTGCCTTGGAGAAGTAGCACTTTATATGCAATCAAAAATGCGTCATGTTTATAAATCAATCCTAGCTCAAAGAAGATAGATCATACCTACTTATGATTGGCAATACATTTATTAAGTGGGACCATAATCAAGATGGGTATTTACTAGACCTAAATAGGATATTACTTGTTAGAATACACCATGATATTCATGAAGGGTTCCAAAGGCTATAGTCTAACATAATCATGCAACAACCCTAAAAGATTCTTAGGTTTAATGTTCACTCTATTATAATAAACAAGAAATTAAATCTAATCTAGTGCACGCCAAATATTTTAGCACAAATTCAAGGTTAGAAACAAAATAAACTAAACTAAACATGCATAGAAGACATATACTCATGTCAATGTATACATAATCCTAGTGCATGGAAGGAAAATCACAACTGCATTATCTATCTACTCTTACAAAGGAGAAATAAAGTTAGGAATACTTAACTTTGAAGATGAACCCACTAATCCTCAATCTCTCCCTTGGCCATGGCACTTTTTGAGATATTGTTTTGGTATGTAAGGATAATAAAAACAAATAAGCTCTAGGCTACATAACCTATCTATGCATCTAAAAGACTTCTCCTCAAGACAGGATTCATATCTCCAAATAAATTCATGAACCCTAAGATTTATTCCTCAATTATAATGATTAATAATCATATGTTAATTCATAATTATTATTCTTATCTTCTCTTCTTTTTAAATGGTTGGAAATGACCTTGTATATAAAGGTGGATCTTACCCTAAATCCTTTTGAATATATTAGCTATATGAGGTCGACCTAGTCGCCCCTGTATATTTTCAAGAGATAAATCACCAGGTCCTAAGCTAGGTTGATTGAAGTCATAACACAAATAAAATTTAAAAATACCCCTAAATAATATAGGGTTTACCTAGTCAACCTTGTACAATAATCAGAGGCTAAAAACTATACAAGGTCAACCCATTTGACCTAGTACAATCAATTGGTTGAAGGTGGTCAAGGCAAGAACATGAAGGGTAAAACATGATAAATTTTTGGAATTGGTACAACATAGAAAAAATATATTAGGGTAATTTTTTTTAGGAGACAAGTTTGTAGATGGAAAGTGGCAAAAGGGACAACAATCTTACGAAGTACCAATGGTCTACCCACCCCTTTCCTGGTTCACCCTTTAAGACATACACTTAAAAAGATTGAGACTCAATAGGTTCTTGAAAGATACAAAGTGTTAATAAGTGATAAATTTTTTAAAATAGTATATGTATACATATGCCCCACTATAAGCTCATCACATATCACATAAGTGCAACACAAAATGGTGCTTCGAGAAATAGAACATTATGACACATAATGATGATGCTAAGTAAAATGTAGTAAACAATAAATAAGATAAATGAAAGGACAAAATTTAAAAGCACATAACTTTAATTACCTTAGTCGTGTAGATAATGAAGTAGACTATAATTAAAATTGAAGGCATCTAATGTGAAGAACACTAGGCAAACCTATATATGTTAGTGCAAAAAATAGCCAATTTTTTTTTTTGATATATAGTCATATATTAGTGGGAAATATTATCTATGTCATCACGAATCCAACACATTTTATGATTTAAAAAATGGATGATTAGAAATAAAGATATGGGTAAAACAAGGAATGAGAGTAATAACTAGGTAGAAACAATTAGGTCAGCCAAATCAACCTAGTAAGTTAAAATTTTGCTAAAATCCACACTGTTGACCTAATAAGTATGTTCCAACCTAGTGTGTTTCTTAAATTGCTAACTTAGTACATGACTAATGACCTAGTATAAAAATCCACTCTGCCTACTTAGTATGAAGAGGGAAAAAATTAAAAGGTTAACTTAGTTTGTTAAGATTAAAATATTTAAGGTAAATGAATGACAAAATGATGGAAAATGAATGACAATGATAGGAAATAAATGACAAATTATTGAAAAACATAGTAAATCATGTTGAAAATTATGTAAAACATAAATGGCAAAAAGGAATGTAGAGCATGCTTAAATCACATTGGTAAGTAAAAGAAAAATAAAATTGGCAAAAAACAATCTATAATTTATCACACTAATTCAAGCTCGAAAGTGTGAAAATTTCAAGAAGTGGTAAGATTATTACATTTACTTGGAAAATAAGGAGATAAAAATCAAGATAGAAATGAAGAAAGCATAAAACATACTAAATCAAGTTGGGAAGCATGTTAATGACATATAACTCCATTATCAATTGAATCTTATCTCATATTTGACACATGTAATTTTTTATTGGGACTTGTATTATTGGAAAAATTTGTGAGGAGGTCCAAGTCCTATCTATAGTCTTACACTACAACTTCACAAAGGGAACACCATAGGGCTGGACTAATCAGGATAATCGGGTAACAAAGGATGTGGGTAATAGAAAGGTAAAAGGTGGTAATTTGTGAGGAACATTGAGTTCTATCCATGGTCTTACAAATAAAATCCCAAGGGGAGTGATCAGTAGATAAAAAACTATTTCTCAAGAAGAAATATGAGGGATATAGGAAATGAAAAAGGGAATTTAAAAATCAAGACTTTGGCATCTTATGAGAAGACCTTAGGAGACAAGAGGCATACTAAGGACATGAAAAGACATTAAGTAACTAGTGATCAGCAACGTACAAAAGAAACCTATTTTATAATAGACACAAAGCTTTGTAGGCAAATAAGTGTGCTAATAAGATCAAATCATGAAAGTATATTAGTACAATAAAAGGTAAAATAGACTTACCTTCCCACGATGTGTTCCCCATTCCTTAGGACCCCTTACAAAGCCATCTTTCTATTGTGAATAATAGGTATTTGCATGAGAAACTAGGTAATACTAAAAGATTTTTTAATTCTCTTTTTCTAATCTATTGGCCTACTACACCCCAAAGGACCGTGACTCGATCATGAGGCCAACTATGGAGTTTGAGCTTCAACTAGAAGAAGGAGATGTGCTTTAAATCATAACTTTTAGTGTGATTTGACTTTTAATAAATATTTGAATATTTTTATCTTTTAATATCATTTCTTTTTGTAAAATGATTTGGCTTTTAACTTTTTATGGATTTTTAATATTCTTCCTCCATACAGATTTGGAATGACCAATCATGAAAGATGTAGTGATACACATGAATAATCTTTAGACTAAGGATAAATTAAATTAAGCAAAGATAAATATTGACTAGGACACTTAGGATTAATAATGAACTAGCATGTGATCTCAAGTCTCAACCATGTATATGCTTAGTTTGTGAAAAAAAAAGGGGGAAAAAAGAGATCCAAAGGTGGACTGGTGTGAGGAATGTATAATGAGATATATTATTTGCTAACTAATCACATGGTAATAAGAAACATGATAAAATGGATCAAGGTTAGTATAACGAAGTCACAATGAATTAATTGTGAAAAATAGAGATAAGAAAACAAACAATTATGAAAACACAAGAAGAGAGTTTTTAGAAAAACTCAAGAAAGAAAGAGAAAGAAATGATAATGGTTTAAAGATTTTTGAATGTGGTAATTTGTGAGGAGAGCCTGGTCTTATCCATGTTCTTACACTGTAACCCAAAAGGTGAAAAATAATGTGGTAGATATTAAATAAATAAATAAAAATGATAAAGCTATTAAGGCAAAGAATGACATAAAAAAGACAAAAATAAAAGAGATATATAAGGATAAAAATTTAAAAAATGACAAATTTAATGTGTAATAAATCCAAAGAACCTAAAGAAAAATAATTATGATAGAAAAAAGAAATTAAAAGAAGTAAAGTATGCAAAAATAAATAAACACAAGAAAAATAATAAGTAAAATCTATGCTAACATTTGTATCAAAGATGAACATGTGAAATACAAGTCTATAAGTCTCAGAAGGTTTCTTAAATTTGAATTTATTTATTATTATGCATTGGAGAAGAAGAGTGGGCATCGTAAGATGCCCCAAAGGGAAATTATATATAGTGATGGGCATCAAAATATGCCCCAAAGTCTGAAGGATTATGTGGATGGGCATCACAAGATGTCCCAACGTGTGAGTTGGAGTGAGGTGAAATTGAATCATTAGAATGTTTTGCATTGGGTTGGTAGTTGAATTTGGAAATAGGGAATGTGTTGGTTTTTTAGAGTTTAAGGATGTTGAATTTGACATATGATGTGTAGAAGAGGTATGAAGAGATAAATGAGGACCATGTATGACATGATTTGGAGTAGGCATTTAAATTAGCTACTCCTTTTTTTCATATGACTTAAGAGGTTGAGGTTAAATGGTTGTAATAATATGTTTAAAGTTGTTCATGTTAGCTATCCTTTCCTTATTGGTGTAGGAAGAAGGATCAATTGTAGTTTGAAGAAAATTAATAGATGAGGTATGGGTATGGGAGAATTGATTTTGTTAATTAGGTAGTTGATGTTGATGTGATTGTGGTTATTGAGATTGACATTGAGAAGCTTGAAGATAATTTTCATAACATTTTTTTGTGAGAGTATCAAGATTGAAATGTGGACAAATAAATGAAGAAAGAATAAATCGGTGAATATCATGATAAGACTTATGAGAATGACCTATAGTAGCATGACACCAAAAAAACATATTAGGATTGTACCATTTTTTAGGAGGTTTGGAAGGATCAAATCTCATGGGTGTAGAGGGTGGCAATTTATTATTAAGTTATTCTAGACTCAAGGGAGGGTAGGTTGGGTTAAAATTGGTTGAATTAGATGTTCCATTTTGAGGTTGGAGAGGCTTGGATGAATCAATTTTATGATAAAATGATTGGAAATATTATTTATTAATTTTTTGAGGTGTTTCAAATTGAGTCATAAGAAACTATTGCCTTTTTACTTGGTTTAAGGTTTATTTTAAAGTTTTAGGTGAAAAGATTTGAACTTTGTATTAAAGGGGAGCCTTAAGAGCTGTGACAAATAGTTTTAAAAGAGTGTCATCATTCATGATATGATCTAATTTATGAGTGAGAGACTTCCACCATTTGATGAAAGTATGGGTGGATTCATTAGGAAGTTATTTTCCATTGATGAAATGGCTAATGTAATTTTCAGGAACGTCATCATGTTGGAATTCCTTCACTAGAGCATTGAATAAATTATCTAGTTGTGAGATGGAATGTCTATGAATTTTGATGTACCATTCAAGTGCATCACCAAAAAAGGTTTTGGATAAGATCTTGGTGGTAGTAAAGATGTTATTTTGGACCCATTCCTTATATAGATTACCAAAATATTTAATAAATATAGTAGGGTCCTTATTCCCATTATATGTGATAATTGGAGAAATGTTTCCAATATCTACGGATTCAATGACTAGGGCCAAAGGTTCATTTTGAAGATGTCAAAGAATTTTTTTATGCATTAGAGGTTGAGGGATGATATTACCATTGACATTTGCTAATAGGAGGGATAAAATTTTAATTCGGTTGAGACATGATGACTTGAGGTGGTTGACTAGTCATGTTTAATAAATGTTGCTATCATAATTTGAGATTGATTGGTTGTTTGCATGATGTTCATTAGATGTACTACTTGTGAAATAAGTTGAGGTGTATCAATAGGTGGGTTTGAAGCTAGGGTATTAGTGTTGTTAGGAAGAGGATTGTTAGTGTTGGAAGGAGGAGGATTCTTTTTAGGTGGAGGATTCCCAACATTAGTGTTAGTTGCCTTAAGTGTGGTAAAAGAAGAAAGAAGCTTGATAAATCCACCATTGTTGTGAGGAGTGTAAATACTATTATCAATTTTTTTTCATAATTGGGAACCATCTAGATTATCAATTTGAGTGGTTTCAACCATGTTACTTAGGATATTGATAATACTTGGTGATCTTGTTATGGGTACAACAAGAGGATTGTGAATATTGGTTGTAAGGGTATGAGTGTTGATAGGAGAGGGATTAGTTGGTGGAAGATTCCAAAAATTGGTATTTGGAAGAGGATTAGGATGAATTATCTCAACTAAATTAAATTATGTAGTGATTGATTTTGGTTTAGGAGAAGTGGAAGTGGAAAGAAGAAATTGGATAGTGTTGACCAAATTTGATTTTTGGGTCAAATTGGGGCACCCCTAGGTAAAAACATGACCTTTAGGTGTTTTAGGGGATCTAATATCTTGTCATGGAGATTATTATATGTTATTTTATATTATTTAGTGCAATTTTATCCTTAATCTTAGTTACATTAGTCAATTAGTCAATTTGGGGTCATTATACATACCTTTAAGGGTCATTAATGCATGTGACATGGTTCTCAAGGTGCCTAGCTGTCTTAATTTAATTTGAAACATACAAGAGGTTAGTATGATTATTAAGGATGTTAGTTACCTTAGAATTTTTTAGTTTGTTCAGCTGAAATTGCAAAAACCAGTTAAAAAAGGGAGAAAATGGCACTTATACGACACATAGGGAAGTGTGCCACATGGAGAAATATATTATGGGGATTATTCACCTACATAGAATTCTTATATATATATATATATATATATATATATATATATATATATATATATATATATATATATATATATATTTGATATTAAATATTCTTTTTTATTTCAAAACCATTCTACCCATTTCTTGCTTTTCTAGACAAACTGAAGTGACCTTCATGTTTTTGCTCGGTACGAATAACACGAGTTTTAGGACAAATGAATTTGGGAGGTTGTTATACACTAAGATACCTTAATTTTAATATATTGAGTTTAAGGATTGGTCAACCATGATTTATGAACCATTTCTAACAATTTTTAGTCATATTAAAATATAATTTATACAACTCGAACATGACTTGTGACACCAAAACCATAGGTCTCTCCTAATTGCTTACACAACCCACTTAGGCATGTTTTCACTATTTCCCAATCCTATAAATAGTTATAAATTCAGCCCCTACTATCCCAAACTCCTCTCCCAAGCATAGATCTATCCCATAGGGTCCCTTTTCACCTAGACAATAGCACCATAAGTTAGACTACAATGTTAGGACCTAGGGTGTCTACTTTCTAGCATTGTTTTCTAAGTCCACAATAGCCTCATATGGTTATATTTTCTTGAATCCTTATCTTTTCCCTTGTCAGCCTAATGCAAGTTCATCTAACCTAGGATCACTATTTTTCCTATAAAATCCCATTCAAAGGTCATTTATAAGGGTTGACAATCATTCAAAGGGTGCAAACTAGAAATATACTAAAGCACACTCAATCAAATGTTCCTATTCTCTGCATTTAGCCAACCAATATTATTTACAACCTATCCAAGCTCCTACACCAGTCATGAGTCATCTCAAGCTTCCCCAAATTCACATACACTTGCATTAAATACACAAGATTATACAATACACATTCAAATTTAGATAATTATATTGGCCTTGATCCCTCTTTAGAGTATTAGTATATAGATAACATGCCCACACATGGGGTGTGATTACACGTTCAATGCATATTACACGTTTAATGCATATTGCACATGGGGTATGATGAGGAACTAAGATCCTTAAAGAAAAAATCAATTTCACATAGATCTTTGTGAACAAACAAGACTTGATAGCTCAAACATAATGTCTCTCAGAGTAGATGAACAGAACCTAGAAAGCTTAAACACTAAAGACTATAGTGCCAAAACTTGGACTATAGTGCTAGAACTCTAGGTGTTACATTTTTTGTGCTCTTGTCTAGGTAGAAAAAAAACTTTTGGTCCTATTTTTGATAATTTGCCTAGCCAAATCAATAATTTGAAACCTCTATCTCCTCTATCCTAGCCCAAAATCAGATAAGTTTTACTCTCTATCCATTTTTTTTCTATTTTTATAAATCAATTAAGTACTTATAGATTAAATAAATTAGTAGGTTAATTAAGGTACATTTATTTATTTATTTTCCTCTTAATTTATACCCCTTTACTATTTAGGAAATTAACATCTATAGTTTCTTAAATTTAGTAAAACATTTGGTGAACCTGGCTTACTTTGAATTTTTGCACAAAATCCCTATAAACCTTAGGGCTAATTATTATTTTTTTAGATATTTTATTTTCATTTTTATTGAATCTAAAAATCATAAAACTATAAATTAATTGAAATATTTTCAATAATTCACTAAAACCCTAGTTTACACATACTAGGTCCTATTTGCATACACTTTCAAACCACTAGGAAAAATATATTGTTAATTTAAAAAATATCTTAAAATTTTCCTAAATTTTTCATGCTCAATTCTACAAATTTATAGCAAAATTTTCATATTATTACACTAATTTCGAAAAAAAATCATTCAAAACCCTAGTTGCATCAAATACATTCTCAGTTATTTTCTAGTACTTTTCACATCATTTTCTAAAAATTTAGTTGCATATCAAATTCAAAAAATCAATTTCAAAATTAAAAAAATCATAGTATTTTATGCAAATATTTATAAAAAATCTTTATTTTCATATACTATCTCCTCCTTTGATTTTTTTGGTGTCACCTTACATCCATAATCAAATTACAAAAATGTTTCTCATTTATTTACAAACTTTTCTTACATTTCTTGAAAATAATAAGGAAACCATTATGGGCCCTATCATGTACATGAATGATGAGGTCTATCATATGTTAGTACAAAGTTTCATCCTTTGAATTTCATATTTATGTTTTATTATATGGAATGATATTACAAAATTCACTGTCAAACATGCATAAGATTCCAAAATTCCTTTTGCATATTCTCTTTCACTCATATGAAATAATTACCAACTACATTTGGCTAAATGCATTCAAAATGTCATGTTACATATCAAAATTTTATATGCCTTTATGCAAAAATTCATGCTATCTAACCTTTGCTCTATATTCCTCATATGGAAAATTGTTCAAATTTATCTTGCTAAATGTACTCAAAATGTCATGTTGCATATCAGAAGTTTATATGCCTTTATGCAAAAATTCATGTTCTCTATCCTTTTATCTCTATTCCTCATATGGAAAATTGTTCAAATTTATCTTACTAAATGCATTCAAAATTTCATGTTACATGTCAAAATTTTATATTCCTTCATGCAAAAATTCATGATCTCTACCCATTTATTTTTATCTTTCATATGGAAAAAGTTTCAAGATTATCATGCTAAACACATTAGAAATGTCATAGCACCTGTCAAAGTTTTTTATGCATCCTTTCATAATTTCATGGTCTTTATACCTTGTTTGTTATCTATCATGGGGAATTATCTTTATAATCATATTAATATACATGACTTTTACTTACATGTATTTAACTCTTTAGCTACTTTTAAGTATCTCCTATCACTACTAGACACAAGAAAACACTAGCGGTTATATATATCCCTCCTCCTTTCAGACTTGGTTCATCAAGATTTTATCCTACACCTACTCCCAACTCAATGCATATAGTAGATCATGTAGTACATGCTATTACCCAATTTGACAAAGATAGCCAGGTTGATTACACCCATGGTTATAGCTTTATCACTCATGTTATCACCCCTTCTGATATAATTTTAGCTCCTCCACCTATTAAAATTCTTCCTCTAGCCCAAACTCAAACACAGTTGAGACCTTCATTTCTAACATGGAGAATTCATACATCTTCATAGATTCCTCTTTAAAATCAACCACAAATTTAGGATTATAGATAGCTTCTAATTTTAATATTCACACCTAGCATAGTTTCATTGAGATCTCATACATCTATGTAGAGACCCCTGTTTCCCCTAAATTCTGACACTTTATGTTTTGGATTGTTTTTGTGTATTTTGATTTTTTTGTTGTTTTTGCATGAATAGAAATTTGAATTTTTCAAGATAAATTTGAATAGATTCAAATAAATAAATAAATAGCAGTGTACTCTTTCAAATAACTAAACTCTGATCTTCTTATTCACTTCAAATGACTACAATAAAGATCTCTTGCACACATACAAAATAATATAAAATATGGTCTTAAAAACCTAGTTTTTCTACAATCTAAAAATAAACCCTAGATCTGGTATGGCTCAAGTTGTTTAAAACACACAATCACTGATGTCAATTATACTACTACGGTCGATAGGAATACTGCCGCGATCAGTAGGAATGTTGCCGCAGTCGGTAGGAATTCTACCATGGTCGGTAGGAATGTTGTCACAGTCAGTAGGAATACCACAGTTGGTAGGAATGTTGCCACAGTCAGTAAGAATGTTGCCATGGTTGGTAGGAAAGTCATGGTCGATAGGAATTCTACTGCGATCAGTAGGAATGCTACTGTAGTCGGTAGGAATGTTGCTGTAATCGGTAGTGAGTCAACTGATGTTGGTCTTTACGCTCCCTGTTGGCTATGACTGCTGCACATTTTTGCTAACCGCACACTTCTACAATATATGATTCAATTAGTACAGCCTGGTACAGATCTGTATGGATTCTATATAGTAATAAATAGAATATAGTATGGCCTGTATGCTGGATGCCTGATCTCAAGAAATATTGTGCTAATACTGAAGATCTTTATCTAGACAATCTTTTGAATCAAATCCTAATGAAATGAATACCTGTAAATCTCTGTGATAACTTCTGTATGAAGTTATCTCTCAAATTGGCAATAGATCAGCTGATATTTCACAACCTCTGAATTGCACACACTGAAGAGTACATGTTCTTCAATGCAAATAGAATACTGGAAACCCTTGGCTCAGTCTTCTAAGAAAATACTTAGCAGAAATTATCTTCAACATAAATAGTTATATGCTCTTCTTTCCAAGAAGAAACCCTTATATTCCTCAAAAAGGTGTGCTTGCCCTAATTAGGGCTTCATAATTAAAAATTAGGGTTCTCTTTTCTTTTTAAATTTCCTATAGTCATAATTATGTCAAACAATTAATATTTAATTAAATCAATTAAATATTAATATCTCCCTCGATACATATCCAATTCTTGATCCATCTGAAGCTAGCCAATAAGGGAGTGATTCCGCACATGACCATACCAAAATAGGGGTTCTCTACTATGTGTCAAAAACCCCTACAAAATAGGAACCCATGCAAATAGTGTTTGAAAGAGCCAGAACAAAAGCCAACTAGAAAAATTCTACTAGTCGAAGCCAAGCCAAGCTCCATCATGACCCTCTATCCATCCTATCAGCCTTCGAAGGTCACATAATAGGATAATCATTATACGAAGTGATGCTAATGAAAATGGGGACATTACAATCCACCCTCCCTAAAATTACTTGTCCCCAAGCAATCTCAGTTGCCAAGAAAACTCTACTCCACCTGGATCCCAAATGTAGTCATGATCTATATCACTGTCAATCAACGCAATCTCCTACAATATCCTTTGAAAAATAACCAAGAGGAATCCATGTGTGAATCAAAAACTAGTGCTCAGCTAGACCCCAACTCCATAATTGCCACAGTCAGGAACCCATGTGACACCAACTCTCAAGATATCAGAACCCAAGTAGAGTGGACAACTAAAACTGCCAAAGTCACAAATACCATACACACATTCCACCATGCTATGTCTATCACAACTCTCATCCCATGGCATCAAACCATCCCATAACTGATGACAAGCACTTATAGTGTAATGTGGATAAAATGTACCACTCTCAATTAGTGGCTCAGACTGCAATCTAGAAGAAACTAACTACAACTGATCACTAACCAAGCCCGAACCAACTACTACCTCTGAAAACACATCCAAAAGAGTAGTATCACAAATAGGGACCAAACCAACTGTTGGCTCACCAACATCACAACTGATCTCAGAAGTACTACCATCCATACTCTATAAATCAACTCCAAAGCTCATATCAACATACAGAGTATCAAAAACTATTGCATCGCTGTCCAACTCCTCCGTATCAAAAGAAACTGCCAATGAAACTAAGTCCTCAAAATTGTCCACTACATTCTCCTGGGTGTCATCTAGAATAATCAGATCTAGGGACTCTTCTACAATCTCTAAATTTGGAGTGTGAATGCTAGACATACTCATATCATCATCAACATGTGACCTGACTGTAAAAGAAAGTTGAGTCCCTACCACATGCACTAACTCCTGAACTAAATTTACCTCAAGACAGAGCTCATCCACATGTCTCTCAGAATCTTGGAGAGCCAATTGAGTACACACCAGAGTATCCTCCAACTCATGAGAAAGTCGGTTAACCTCCTCTTCCTTCTTGTTTTGTGATGTGGACCTTTTAACAATAGATGTCATATACTGTACTACTTTGTCTTCTACTGTAGGGTGTCAAAGCAATTCATTCATCTTCCTCTGGTTTTCAACCAACTTGTTCAAACCTTATTTAAGCATCTCCATATTCTTGTCCCACTATTTCTGAGTACTTGAAGTAACCATGATTAACTAGCTGATTCAATGTCCAATCTACCAAACAGGATGGCAAGACAAAAGCTCTGATACCACTGTAGAGACCCCTATTTCCCCTAAATTTTGACACTATATGTTTTGGATAGTTTTTTTGTATTTTGATTTTTTTGATGTTTTTGCATGAATAGAAATGCAATTTTCGCAAGATAAATTTGAATAGATTCAAATAAATAAATAAATAGTGGTGTACTCTTTCAACTAACTAAACTCTGATCTTATTATTCACTTGAGCTGATTACAATAAAGATCTCTTGCACACATACAAAATAATATAAAATATGGTCTCAAAAACTTAGTTTTTTTGTAATCTAAAAATAAACCCTAGATTTGGTAAAGCTCTAGTTACTATTTCAAACACAGAATTACCTACATCAATTATAGTACTGTGGTCAGTAGGAATACTACCATGGTTGGCAGCAATGCTGCCACGGTTGGTAAGAATTCTACTGTGGTTGGTAGGAATGTTGCCACAGTCGATAAGAATGCCACAGTCAGTAGGAATGTTGTCATAGTTAGTAGGAATGTTGCCATGGTCAGTAGGAATGTCGTGGTTGGTAGGAATGCTACTGCAGTTGGTAGGAATGCTACCACAGTCAGTAGGAGTGCTGCCATAGTCAGTAGTGAGTCAATCGATGTCAGTCTTTGTGCTCCCTACTGGCTGCTACTGCTGCACATTTTTGCTAACCACACACTTCTCTAATCTGTGATTCAGTTGGTATAGCCTGGCATAGATCTATACAAATTTTTGTATAGCAACAAATATAATATAGAATGCCCTGTATGCTGGATACCTAATCTCAAGAAATATTGTGTTAATATTGAAGATCTTTATCTGGACAATCTTCTGAATCAAACCCTAATGAAATGAATACCTATAAATCTCTGTGATAACTTCTATATGAAGTTATCTCTCAAACTAGCAATAAACTAGTTGATATTTCACAACCTCTAAATTACACACACTGAAGAGTGCACATTCTTCAATGCAAATAGAATACTGGAAACCCTTGGCTCAGTCTTCTCAGAAAATACTTAGCAAAAATTGTCTTCAACATAAATAATTATATGCTCTTTTTTCCAAGAAGAAACCCTTATATTCCTAAAAAGGGTGTGATTTCCCTAATTAAGGTTTCATAATTAAAAATTAGGGTTCTCTTTTCTTTATAATTTTCCCATAGTCATAATTACGCTAAACAATTAATATTTAATTAAATCAATTAAATATTGATATCTCCCTCGATACATATCTGATTCTCGATCTGTCTGAAGCTAGCCAATAAGGGAGTGATTCTGCACATGACCATACCAAAATAGGGGTTCTTTGCTGCATGTCAAATACCCCTAAAAAATAGGAACAGATGTAAAAGGTGTTTAAAAGAGTCTGAATGAAAGCCAACTAGAAAAATTCTACTAGTCGAAGCCAAGCCAAGCTCCATCATGACCCTCTATCCATCCTATCAGCATACAAAGGCCTCATAATAGGCTAATCCTTCTACGAAGTGATGCTCATGAAAGTGAGGACATTACAGTCTGCCCTCCCTAAAATTGCTTGTCCTGAAGCAATCTCAACTGCCAAGAAAACTCTACTCCACCTGGATCCCAAATGTAGTCATGATCTATATTGCTGTCAATCAACACAATCTCCTGCAATATCCTTTGAAAAATAACCAAGAGGAATCCATGTGTGAATTGAAAACCACTACTCAGCTAGACCACAACTCCATAACTGCCACAGTTAGGAACCCATGTGACACCAGCTCTCAAGATATCAGAATCCATGTAGAGTGGACAACTCAAACTGCCAAAGTTGCAAATACCATATACACATTCCACCATGCTATGTCTATCACAACTCTCATCCCATGGCAACAAACCATCCCATAACTGATGACAAGGACTTATATTGTAATGTTGATAAAACGCGTCACTCTCAATTAGTGACTCAGACTGTAATCTAGAACAAACTAACTGCAACTAATCACTAACCAAGCCTAAAATAACTACTTCCAAAAACACCTCCAAAGGAGTAGTATCACAAACAGGGACCAAACCAAATATTGGCTCACCAAAATCATAATTGATCTCAGAAGTACTACCATCCATACTCTGCAAATCAACTCCAAAGCTCATATCAACATATAGAGTATCAAAAACTGTAGCATCATTGTCCAACTCCTCCATACTGAAAGAAACTGCCGATGAAACTACGTCCTCAAAATTGTCCACTACATTCTCTTGGGTGTCATCTGCAATAATCAAATCTTGGGACTCTTCTAAAATCTCTAAATCTGGAGTGTGAATGCTAGACATACTCATATCATCATCAACATGTGACCTGACTGTAAAAGAAAGATGAGTCCCTGCCACATGCACTAACTCCTAAAATAAACTCACCTGAAGACAAAGCTCATCCACATGTCTCTCAGAATCCTAGAGAGCCAACTAAGTACACACCACAATATCCTCCAGCTCATTAGAAAGTTGGTCAACCTCCTCTTCCTTCTTGTTTTGTGATGTGGACCCTTTAAAAATGGATGTCATATATCGTACTAATTTTTCTTCTATTGTAGGGTGTGAAAGCAATTCATTCATCCTCCTCTGGTTTTCAACCAACTTGATCAAACCTTGTTTGAGCATCTCCATATTCTTGTCCCATTGTTTTTGAGTACTTGAAGTAACCATGATTAACTAGCTGATTCAATGTCCAATCTACCCAACAAGATGGCAGGACAAAAGCTCTGATACCATTGTAGAGACCCCTATTTCCCCTAAATTCTGACACTGTATGTTTTGGATTGTGTTTATGTATTTTGATATTTTTGATGTTTTTGCATGAATAGAAATGCGATTTTTGAAAGATAAATTTGAATAGATTCAAATAAATAAATAAATAGTAGTGTACTCTTTCAACTAACTAAACTCTAATCTTCTTATTCACTTCAGATGATTACAATCAAGATCTCTTGCACACATACAAAATAATATAAAATAAGGTCTTAAAAACTTGGTTTTTCTACAATCTAAAAATAAACCCTAGATCTGGTACAGCTCTGGTCGTTGTTTCAAACACAGAGTCACCGACATCATTTATACTTCCATGATCGGTAGGAATACTACCGCAGTTGGTAGGAATGCAATCATAGTCGGTAGGAATTTTGTCGCGGTCAATAGGAATGCTACCGCAGTCAGTAAGATTGTTGTCCTAGTCGGTAGGAATGTTGCCATGGTTGGTAGGAATGTCACGATTAGTAGGAATGCTGCTGTGGTTGGTATGAATTCTGTTGTGGTTGGTAGGAATGCTGCCACAGTTGGTAGTGAGTCAGCCGATGTCAGTCTTTACACTCCCTACTGGTTGTGACTACTACGCATTTTTTTTAACCATGCACTTCTCTAATCTATGATTCGGCTAGTATGGCTTGGTACATATCTGTACGGATTTTATATAGCAGCAAATATAATATAGTATGGCCTATATGCTAGATGCCTAATCTCAAGAAATATTGTGCTAATACTGAAGATCTTTATCTGGACAATCTTCTGAATCAAACCCTAATGAAATGAATACCTATAAATCTGAGTGATAACTTTTGTATGAAGTTATCTCTCAAATTGGCAATAGATCAACTGATATTTCACAACCTTTAAATTGCACACACTAAAGAGTGCATGTTCTTCAATGTAAATAGAATATTGGAAACCCTTCACTCAGTCTTCTCAGAAAATACTTAGCAAAAATTGTCTTCAACATAAATAATTATATGCTCTTTTTTTCAAGAAAAAATCCTCATATTCCTCAAAAAGGTGTGCTTGCCCTAATTAGGGTTTCATAATTAAAAATTAGGGTTCTCTTTTCTTTTTAATTTTCCCATAGTCATAATTACGCCAAACAATTAATATTTAATTAAATCAATTAAATATTAATATCTTCCTCGATACATATCCAATTCTTGATCCATCTGAAGCTGGCCAACAAGGGAGTGATTTCGCACATGACCATACCAAAATAAGGGTTTTCCACTGCATGTCAAATACCCCTACAAAATAGGAACCCATGCAAACAGTGTTTGAAAGAGCTCAAACAAAAGCCAACTAGAAAAATTTTGCTAGTCGAAGCCAAGCCAAGCTTCATCATGACCCTCTATCCATCTTATTAGCCTATGAAGGTTGCATAATAGGATAATCCTTCTACAAAGTGATGCTCATGAAAATGGGGACATTACAGTCCACCCTCCCTAAAATTACTTATCCCTAACCAATCTCAGCTGCCAAGAAAACTCTACTCCACCTGGATCACAAATGTAGTCATGATCTATATCACTATCAATCAATGCAATCTCCTATAATATCCTTTGAAAAATAACCAAGAGGAATCCATGTGTGAATCAAAAACCACTACTTAGCTAGACCCCAACTTCATAACTACCATAGTCAAGAAACCATTTGACACCAACTCTCAAGATATCAGAACCCAAGTAGAGTGGACAACTCAAACTGCCAAAGTCACAAATACCATATACACATTCCACCATGCTATGTCTATCACAACTCTCATCCCATGGCATCAAACCATCCCATAACTGATGACAAGCACCTATAGTGTAATGTCCATAAAATGTGCCACTCTTAATCAGTGGTTCAGACTGCAATCTAGAAGAAACTAACTGTAACTAATCACTAACCAAGCCTGAACCAACTACTACCTCTAAAAACACCTCCAAAGGACTAGTATCACAAACATGGACCAAACCAACTCCTGGCTCACCAACATCACAATTGATCTTAGAAGTACTACCATCCATACTCTGTAAATCAACTCCAAAGCTCATATCAATATACAGAGTATCAAAAACTATAGCATCGATGTCTAACTCCTCCATACCAAAATAAACTATCAATGAAACTAAGTTCTCAAAACTATCCACTACATTCTCCTGGGTGTCATTTGCAATAATCAGATCCTGGGACTCTTCTACAATCTCTGAATCTAGAGTGTGAATGCTAGACATACTCATATCATCATCAACATGTGACCTGACTGTAAAAGAATGTTGAGTCCCTGCCACATGCACTAACTCCTGAACTGAACTCACCTCAAGACAAAGCTCATCCACATGTCTCTCAGAATCCTAGAGAGCCAACTGAGTACACACCAGAGTATCCTCCAGCTCATGAGAAAGCTGGTCAACCTCCTTATCCTTTTTATTTTGTGATGTGGACTCTTTAAAAATGGATGTCATATAACGTACTAATTTGTCTTCTATTGTAGGGTTTGAAAGCAATTCATTCATCCTCCTCTGTTTTTCAACCAACTTGTTCAAACCTTGTTTAAGCATCTCCATATTCTTGTCCCACTATTTCTAAGTACTTGAAGTAGCCATGATTAACTAGCCGATTCAATGTCCAATCTACCCAACAAGATGGTAGGAAAAAAGCTCTGATACCATTGTAGAGACCCCTGTTTCCCCTAAATTTTGACAATATATCTTTTGGATTATTTTTGTGTATTTTGATTTTTTTGATGTTTTTGCATGAATAGAAATGCAATTTTTGCAAGATAAATTTGAATAGATTCAAATAAATAAATAAAGAGTAGTGTACTCTTTCAATTAACTAAACTTTGATCTTCTTATTCAGTTCAGATGATTACAATAAAGATCTCTTGCACACATACAAAATAATATAAAATATGGTCTTAAAAACCTAGTTTTTCTACAATCTGAAAATAAACCCTAGATCTGGTATGGCTCTGGTTGCTATTTCAAACACACAGTCACTGACGTTGGTTATACTACCACGGTCGGTAGGAATTCTACCAGGGTCGGTAGGAATTCTGCCATGGTCTGTAGGAATGTTGCCACAGATGGTAGGAATGCTACGATCAGTAGGAATGCTGTCAAGGTCTGTAGGATGCTACCATGGTCGATAGGAATGCCACGGTTGGTAAGAATGTTGCCACGATTGGTAGGAATGTTGCCATAATCGGTAGTGTGTACTTGAAGTAACCATGATTAAATATTTCATTCAATGTCCAATCTACCCAGTAGGATGGCAGGACAAAACCTTTGATACCACTGTAGAGACCCCTGTTTCCCCTAAATTCTGACACTGTATGTTTTGGATTATTTTTTTGTATTTTGATTCTTTTGATGTTTTTGCATGAATAGAAATGTGATTATTGCAAGATAAATTTGAATAGATTCAAATAAATAAATAAATAGTACTGTACTCTTTCAACTAACTAAACTTTTATCTTTTTATTCACTTTAGATGATTACAATAAAGATCTCTTGCACACATACAAAATAATATAAAATATGGTCTTAAAAACTTGGTTTTTTTGCAATCTAAAAAATAAACCCTAGATCTGGTATGGTTCTGGTTGTTGTTTCAAACATAGAGTCACCGATGTCAGTTATACTATTGTGGTTGGTAGGAATACTGCCGCGATTGGTAGAAATGTTGCTGCAGTCAGTAGGAATTTTGCCACGGTTGGTAGGAATGTTGTTGCGATTAGTAAGAATGTTGTTGTGGTCGGTAGGAATGCTACCATGGTTGGTAGGAATGCTGATGTAGTTAGTAGGAATGTCACCATGGTCAGTAGGAATGCTACCACAGTTGGTAGTGAGTCGGTCGATGTCAGTCTCTACGCTCCGTCCTGGCTGCGACTGCTACGAATTTTTGCTAACTATGCACTTCTCCAATCTATAATTTGGTTGGTATGACCTAGTAAGAATCTATACAGATTTCATACAACAACAAATAGAATATAGTATGGCCTATATGTTGGATGCCTAATCTCAAGAAATATTGTGCTAATACTGAAGATATTTATCTGGACAATCTTCTGAATCAAACCCTAATGAAATGAATACCTATAAATCTCTGTGATAACTTTTGTATGAAGTTATCTCTCAAATTGGCAATAGATCAGCTGATATTTCACAACCTCTAAATTTCACACACTGAAGAGTGCACGTTCTTCAATGCAAATAGAATACTAGAAACCCTTGGCTCAGTCTTCTCAGAAAATACTTAGCAGAAATTGTCTTCAACATAAATAATTATATGCTCTTTTTTTCAAGAAAAAACCCTTATATTCATCAAAAAGGTGTGCTTTCCCTAATTAGGGTTTCATAATTAAAAATTAAGGTTATCTTTTCTTTTTAATTTTCCCATAGTCATAATTACGCCAAACAATTAATATTTAATTAAATCAATTAAATATTAATATCTCCCTCAATACATATTCGATTCTTGATCCGTCTGAAGCTAGCCAACAAGGGAGTGATTTTGCACATGACCATACCAAAATAGGGGTTCTCCGCTACATGTCAAATACCCCTACAAAATAGGAACCCACACAAATAGTGTTTGAAAGAGCTTGAACAAATGCCAACTAGAAAAATTTTGCTAGTCGAAGCCAAGCCAAGCTCATTCATGACCCTCTATCCATCCTATCAGCCTACAAAGGTCGCATAATAGGCTAATCCTTCTATGAAGTGATGCTCATGAAAATGGGGACATTATAGTCCACCCTCCCTAAAATTGCTTATCCCTAAGCAATCTCAGCTGTCAAGAAAACTCTACTCCACCTAAATCCCAAATGTAGTCATGATCTATATTGCTGTCAATCAACACAATCTCCTGCAATATCCTTTAAAAAATAACCAAGAGGAATCCATGTGTGAATCAAAAACCACTACTCAGCTAGACCCCAACATCATAACTACCACAGTCAAGAAACCATGTGACACCAACTCTCAAGATATCAAAACCCAAGTAGAGTGGACAACTCAAACTGCCAAAGTTGTAAATACCATATACACATTCCACCATGCTATGTCTATCACAACTCTCATACTATGGCATCAAACCATCCCATAACTGATGACAAGCACTTATAGTGTAATGTCAATAAAATGTACCACTCTCAATCAGTGGCTCAGACTGCAATCTAGAAGAAACTAACTGCAACTGATCCCTAACCAAGCCCAAACCAACTACTACCTCTGAAAACACCTCTAAAGGAGTAGTATCACAAACAAGGACCAAACCAACTACTGGCTCACCAACATCACAACTAATCTCAGAAGTACTACCATCCATACTCTGCAAATCAACTCCAAACCTCATATCAACATACAGAGTATAAAAAACTATAGCATCACTGTCTAACTCCTTCGTACCAAAAGAAACTACTGATGAAACTAAGTCCTCAAAACTATCCAGTACATTCTCCTGGGTGTCATCTGCAATAATCAGATCCTCAAACTCTTCTACAATCTCTGAATCTAGAGTGTGAATGCTAGACATACTCATATCATCATCAACATGTGACCTGACTGTAAAAGAAAGCTGAGTCCCTGCCACATGCGCTAACTCCTGAATGGAACTCACCTCAATACAAATCTCATCCACATGTCTCTCAAAATCTTAGAGATCCAATTGAGTACACACCATAGTATCCTCCAGCTCATGAGAAAGCCGAACAACCTCCTCCTCCTTGTTTTGTGATGTGGACCCTTTAAAAATGGATGTCATATATCGTACTAATTTGTCTTCTATTGTAGGGTGTGAAAGCATTTCATTCATCCTCCTCTGGTTTTCAACCAACTTCTTCAAACCTTGGTTAAGCATCTCCATATTCTTGTCCCATTGATTCTAGTACTTGAAGTAACCATGATTAACTAGTTGATTCAATGTCCAATCTACCCAATAGGATGGCAGTACAAACGCTCTGATACCACTATAGAGACCCTTGTTTCCCCTAAATTCTGACACTGTATGTTTTGGATTATTTTTGTGTATTTTTATTTTTTTGATGTTTTTACATGAATAGAAATGTGATTCTTGCAAGATAAATTTGAATAGATTCAAATAAATAAATAAATAGCAGTGTACTCTTTCAACTAACTAAACTCTAATCTTCTTATTCACTTTAGATGATTACAATAAAGATCTCTTGCAGGCATACAAAATAATATAAAATATGTTCTTAAAAACCTAGTTTTTCTATAATCTAAAAATAAACCGTAGATCTGGTATGGCTCTGGTTGCTATTTAAAACACACATTCACCGACGTCAGTTATACTGCCGTGATCAGTAGGAATGCTGCCACGGTCAGTAGGAATGCTAACACGATCGGTAGGAATTTTGTCGTGGTTGGTAGGAATGCTAGTGTAGTCAGTAGGAATGCCACAGTCAGTAGGAATGTTGTCACGGTTAGTAGGAATGCTGCCATGGTTGGTAGGAATGTTGTCACAATCAGTAAGAATGTTGTCGCAGTCGGTAGTGAGTCAGTTCATGTTGGTCTATGCGCTCCTTGCTGGCTATGACTGCTGTGCATTTTTGCTAGATGTGCACTTCTCCAATTTGTGATTTGGCTGGTACGGCTTGGTATGGATCTATATGGATTTCATATAGTAGAAAATAGAATATAGTATGGATTCTATGCTGGATGCCCGATCTCAAGAAATATTGCGCTAATATTGAAGATCTTTATCTAGACAATCTTCTGAATCAAACCCTAATGAAATGAATACCTATAAATCTCTATGATATCTTTTGTATGAAGTTATCTCTCAAACTAGCAATAGATCAGCTAATATTTCACAACCTCTGAATTGTACACACTGAAGAGTGCACGTTCTTCAATGCAAATAGAATACTAGAAACCCTTGGCCCAGTCTTCTCAGAAAATACTTAGCAAAAATTGTCTTCAACATAAATAATTATATGCTCTTTTTTCCAAGAAGAAACCCTTATATTCCTCAAAAAGGTGTGCTTGCCCTAATTAGGGATTCATAATTAAAAATGAGGGTTCTCTTTTCTTTTTCATTTTCCCATAGTCATAATTATGCCAAACAATTAATATTTAATTTAATCAATTAAATATTAATAACTCCCTCGATTTACATATCTGATTCTTGATCCGTCTGAAGCTGGCCAACAAGGGAGTGATTCTGCACATGACCATACCAAAATAGGGGTTCTCCATTGCATGTCAAATACCCCTATAAAATAGGAACCCATGCAAACATTGTTTGAAAGAGCCCAAATGAAATCCAACTAGAAAAATTCTTCTAGTCGAAGCCAAGCCAAGCTCCATCATGACCCTCTATCCATCCTAGTAGCCTATAAAGGTCACATAATAGGATAATCCTCCTATGAAGTGATGCTCATGAAAATTGGGACACTATAGTCTGCCCTCCCTTAAATTGCTTGTCCCCAAGCAATCTCAGCTACCAAGAAAGCTCTACTCCACCTGGATCCCAAATGTAGTCATGATCTATATCATTGTCAATCAATGTAATCTCCTGCAATATCCTTTGAAAAATAACCAAGAGGAATCCATGTGTGAATCGAAAACCACTACTCAGTTAGACCCCAACCCCATAACTACCACAGTCAGGAATCCATGTGACACCAACTCTCAAGATATCAGAACCCAAGTAGAGTGGACAACACAAATTGCCAAAGTTGCAAATACCATATACACATTCCACCATGCTATGTCTATCACAACTCTCATCCCATGGCATCAAACCATCCCATAACTAATGACAAGCACTTATAGTGTAATGTTGATAAAATGCACCACTCTCAATCAATGGCTCAGACTGTAATTTAGAAGAAACTAACTGCAACTGATCACTAACCAAGCCCCAACCAACTACTACCTCTGAAAACACCTCCAAAGGAGTAGTATCACAAATAGGGACCAAACCAACTGTTGGCTCACCAACATCACAACTGATCTCAGAAGTAATACCATCCATACTCTACAAATCAACTCCAAAGCTCATATCAACATACAGAGTATCAAAAACTATTACATCACTATCCAACTCCTCTGTACCGAAAGAAACTGCCGATGAAACTAAGTCCTCAAAATTGTCCACTACATTCTCCTGGGTGTCATCTGTAATAATCAGATCTAGGGTCTCTTCTACAATCTCTAAATCTGGAGTGTGAATGCTAGACATACTCATATCATCATCAACATGTGACCTTACTATAAAAGAAACTTAAGTCCCTACCACATGCGCTAACTCCTTAACTGAACTCACCTCAAGACAAAGCTCATCCACATGTCTCTTAGAATCCTAGAGAGCCAACTGAGTACACACCAGAGTATCCTCCTGCTCATGAGAAAGCCGGTTAACCTCCTTCTCCTTCTTGTTTTGTGATGTGGACCCTTTAAAAATGGATGTCATATACCGTACTAATTTGTCTTCTATTGTAGGGTGTGAAAGCAATTCATTCATCCTCCTCTAGTTTTCAACCAACTTGTTCAAACCTAGTTTAAGCATCTCCATATTCTTGTCCCACTATTTTTGAGTACTTGAAGTAACCATGATTAACTAGCGGATTCAATGTCCAATCTACCCAACAGGATGGCAAGACAAAAGCTTTCATACCACTATAGAGACCCCTGTTTCCCCTAAATTTTGACATTGTATGTTTTGGATTGTTTTTGTGTATTTTGATTTTTTTGATGTTTTTGCATGAATAGAAATGTGACTTTTGCAATATAAATTTGAATAGATTTGAATAAATTAATAAATAGCAGTATACTCTTTCAACTAACTAAATTTTGATATTCTTATTCACTTCAGACGATTACAATAAAGATCTCTTGCACACATGCAAAATAATATAAAATATGGTCTTAAAAACCTAGTTTTTTTGCAATCTAAAAATAAACCCTAGATCTGGTATGGCTCTAGTTGCTATTTTAAACACACAGTCACCGACGTCAGTTATACTACCATGGTCAGTAGGAATACTCCCGCAGTCGGTAGGAATGTTACCATGGTCGGTAGGAATGTTGCCGCAGTCGATAGGAATTCTACCGCAGTCGGTAGGAATGCTACCATGATTAGTAGGAATGCCGAGGTCAGCAAGAATGTTGCTATGCTCTATAAAAATGCCACAATTGATAGGAATGCTACCACAGTTGGTAGGAATGTTGTTGCCTTCTATAGGAATGCTGTTGCAGTCAGTAGTGAGTCGACCGATGTCAGTCTCTAAGCCCCCTGCTGGCTGCGACTGTTGCTCATTTTTGCTAACCACGCACTTCTACAATCTATAATGTAGCTGGTATGGCCTAGTATGGATCTGTACAAATTTTGTATAGTAGCAAATAGAATATAGTATGGCCTGTATGTTGGATGCCTGATCTCAAGAAATATTGTGCTAATACTGAAGATCTTTATTTGGACAATCTTCTGAATCAAACCCTAATGAAATGAATACCTGTAAATCTTTGTGATAACTTCTGTATGAAGTTATCTCTCAAACTAGAAATAGATCAGCTGATATTTCACAACCTTTGAATTACACACACTAAAGAGTGCACATTCTTCAATGCAAACAAAATATTGGAAACCTTTGGCTCAGTCTTCTTAGAAAATACTTAGCAGAAATTGTCTTCAACATAAATAATTATATGCTCTTTTTCCAAGAAGAAACCCTTATATTCCTCAAAAAGGTGTGCTTTCCCTTATTAGGGTTTCATAATAAAAAATTAGGGTTCTCTTTTCTTTTTAATTTTCCCATTGTCATAATTATGCCAAACAGTTAATATTTAGTTAAATCAATTAAATATTAATATCTCCCTCGATACATATCAGATTCTTGATCCATCTGAAGCCAGCCAATAAGGGAGTGATTTTGCACATGACCATACCAAAATAGGGGTTCTCTATTACATGTCAAATACCCCTACAAAATAGGAACCCATGCAAATGGTGTTTGAAAGAGCTCAAATGAAAGCCAACTGGAAAATTTTTTCTAGTCAAAGCCAAGCCAAGCTCCATCATGACCCTCTATCCATCCTATCAGCCTACGAAGGTCGCATAATAGGCTCATCCTTATACGAAGTGATGCTCATGAAAATGGGGACATTACAGTCCACCCTCCATAAAATTACTTGTCCACAAGCAATCTCAGCTGCCAAGAAAACTCTACTCCAGTTGGATCCCAAATGTAGTCATGATCTATATCACTATCAATCAATGCAATCTCCTACAATATCCTTTGAAAAATAACCAAATGGAATCCATGTGTGAATCAAAAACCACTACTCAGCTGGACCCCAACTCCATAACTGCCACAATCAGGAACCCATGTGACACCAACTCTCAAGATATCAGAACCCAAGTAGACTGGATAGCTCAAACTACAAAATTCAAAAATACCATATACACATTCCACCATGCTATGTCTATCACAACTCTCATTCCATGGTGTCAAACCATCCCATAACTGATGACAAGCACTTATAGTGTAATGTCGATAAAATGTGCCACTCTCAATCAGTGGCTCAGACTACAATCTAGAAGAAACTAACTGTAACTGATCACTAACAAAGCCCAAACCAACGACTACCTCTGAAAACACCTCCAAAGGAGTAGTATCACAAATAGGGCCCAAACCAATTATTGGCTCACCAACATCACAATTGATCTCAAAATTACTACCATCCATACTCTGCAAATCAACTCCAAAGCTCATATCAACATATAGAGTATCAAAAACTGTAGCATCGTTGTCCAACTCCTCCGTACCGAAAGAAACTACCGATGAAACTAAGTCATCAAAATTATCCACTACATTCTCCTGGGTGTCATCTGCAATAATCAAATCTTGGGACTCTTTTACAATCTCTAAATCTAGAGTGTGAATGCTAGACATAGTCATATCATCATCAACATGTGACCTGACTGTAAAAGAAAGCTGAGTCCCTACCACATGCCCTAACTCCTGAACTGAACTCACCTCTAGACAAAGCTCATCCACATGTCTCTCAAAATCCTTGAGAGCTAACTGAGTACACACTAGAGTATCCTCCAGCTCATGAGAAAGTCAGGCAACCTCCTCTTCCTTCTTGTTTTGTGATATGGACCCTTTAGAAATGGATGTCATATACTGTACTAATTTTTCTTCTATTGTAGGGGGTGAAAGCAATTCATTCATCCTCCTTTGGTTTTCAACCAACTTGTTCAAACCTTGTTTAAGCATCTCCATATTCTTGTCCCATGATTTTTGAGTACTTGAAGTAACCATGATTAACTAGCTGATTCAATTTCCAATCTACCCAACAGGATGGCAGGACAAATCTCTGATACCACTATAGAGACCCCTGTTTCCCCTAAATTCTGACACTGTATGTTTTGGATTGTTTTTGTGTATTTTGATTTTTTTGATGTTTTTGCATGAATAAAAATGTGATTTTTGCAAGATAAATTTGAATAGATTCAAATACATAAATAAATAGCAATGTACTCTTTCAACTAACTAAACTTTGATCTTCTTATTCACTTCAAATAATTATAATAAAGATCTCTTGCACACACAAAATAATATAAAATATGGTCTCAAAAACTTGGTTTTTCTACAATCTAAAAATAAACCCTAGATTTGGTATGACTCTGGTTGTTATTTCAAACACATAGTCATCGACATCGGTTATACTACCATGGTCGGTAGGAATACTATCGTGGTCGGTAGGAATGCTGCCACATTCGGTAGGAATGCTGTCACAATCGATAGAAATTCTACCGCAATCGGTAGGAATGCTGCCATGGTCAATAGAAATATTGCTGCGGTCGGTAGGAATACCTCAGTCAGTAGGAATGGTGCCACGGTTAGTAGGAATGATGCCAAAATGGGTAGGAATGTTTCTGTAGTTGGTAGTGAGTTGGCCAATGTCAGTCTTTGTGTTCCCTGTTGGCTATGATTGCTGCACATTTTTGCTAACCGTACACTTCTCTAATCTATGATTCGGCTGGTACAGCCTAGTACGGATCTATAATGATTTCGTATAGCAAAAAATAGAATATAGTATGGCCTGTATGTTCGATGCTTGATCTGAAGAAATATTGCACTAATACTGAAGATCTTTATCTAGACAATCTTCTGAATCCAACCCTAATGAAATGAATACCTTTAAATCTCTGTGATAACTTCTATATGAAGTTATCTCTAAAACTAGCAATAGATCTACTGATATTTCACAACCTTTGAATTGCACACACTAAAAAGTGCACATTCTTCAATGCAAATATAATACTGGAAACCCTTGGCTTAGTCTTCTCAGAAAATACTTAGCAAAAATTGTCTTCAACATAAATAATTATATGCTCTTTTTTCCAAGAAGAAACCCTTATATTCCTCAAAAAGGTGTGTTTGCCCTAATTAGGGTTTCATAATTAAAAATTAGGGTTCTCTTTTCTTTTTAATTTTCCCATAGTCATAGTTACGCCAAATAATTAATATTTAATTAAATCAATTAAATATTAATATCACCCTCGATACATATTCAATTCTTGATCCGTCTAAAGCTGGCCAACAAGGGAGCAATTCCACACAAGACCATACCAAAATAGGGGATCTCCACTATGTGTCAAATACCTCTACAAAATAGGAACCCATGTAAACAGTGTTCAAAAGAGCCTGAACAAAAGCCAACTAGAAAAATTTTGCTAGTCGAAGCCAAGCCAAGCTCCATCATGACCCTCTATCCATCCTATCATCCTACGAAGGTCACATAATAAGCTAATCCTTATATGAAGTGATGCTCATGAAAATGAGGACATTACAGTCCACCCTCCCTAAAATTGCTTGTCCTCAAGCAATCTCAGTTGCCAAGAAAACTCTTACTCCACCTGGATCCCAAATGTAGTCATGATCTATATCGCTGTCAATCAATGCAATCTCCTACAATATCCTTTGAAAAATAACCAAGAGGAATCCATGTGTGAATCAAAAACCACTACTCAGTTGGACCCTAACTCCATAACTGCCATAGTCGGGAACCCATGTGACACCAACTCTCAAGATATCAGAACCCAAGTAGAGTGGATAACTCAAACTACCAAACCTGTAAATACCATATACACATTCCACCATGTTATGTCTATCACAACCCTCATCCCATGGTGTCAAACCATCCCATAACTGATGACAAGCACTTATAGTGTAATGTTGATAAAATGCACCACTCTTAATTAGTGGCTTAGATTGTAATCTAGAAGAAACTAATTGTAACTGATCACTAACCAAGCCTGAACCAATTACTACCTCTGAAAACACCTCCAAAGGAGTAGTATCACAAATAGGGACCAAACCAACTACTGGCTCACCAACATCACAACTAATCTCAGAAGTACTACCATCCATACTCTGCAAATCAACTCCAAGGCTCATATCAACATAAAGGGTATCAAAATCTGTAGCATCGCTATCCAACTCCTCCATATCAAAAGAAACTGCCGATGAAACTAAGTCCTCAAAACTATCCACTAAATTCTCCTGGGTGTCATCTACAGTAATCAGATCCTGGGACTCTTCTACAATCTCTAAATCTAGAGTGTGAATGCTAGAAATACTCATATCATCATCAACATGTGACCTGACTGTAAAAGAAAGTTGAGTCCCTACCACATGCGCTAACTCCTTAACTGAACTCACCTCAAAACAAAGCTCATCCAGATGTCTCTCAAAATCTTGGAGAGCCAACTGAGTACACACCAGAGTATCATCCAGCTCATGAGAAAGTCGGTCAACCACCTCTTCCTTCTTTTTTTTTGATGTGGACCCTTTAAAAATGGATGTCATATACCATACTAATTTGTCTTCTATTATAGGGTGTGAAAGCAATTCATTCATCCTCCTCTGGTTTTCAACCAATTTGTTCAAACCTTGTTTAAGCATCTCCATATTCTTGTCCCACTATTTTTGAGTACTTGAAGTAACCATGATTAACTTGCAGATTCAATGTCCAATCTACCCAACAAGATGGTAGGACAAAAGCTCTGATACCACTGTAGAGACCCCTCTTTCCCCTAATTTCTGACACTGTATGTTTTGGATTGTTTTTGTGTATTTTGATTTTTTTGATGTTTTTGCATGAATGGAAATGTAATTTTTGCAAGATAAATTTGAATAGATTCAAATAAATAAATAAATAAATAGCAGTGTACTCTTTCAACTAACTAAACTCTGATCTTCTTATTCACTTTAGATGATTACAATAAAGGTCTCTTACACACATACAAAATAATATAAAATATGGTCTTAAAAACCTAGGTTTTTTGCAATCTAAAAATAAACCCTAGATCTAGTATGGCTCTAGTTGTTATTTCAAACAGATAGTCATTGACGTCGGTTATACTGCCATGGTCGGTAGGAATACCACTGCGATTGATAGGAATGCTACTGCGGTCGATAGGAATTCTACCACAGTTGGTAAGAATGCTGTCGTGGTCAGTAGCAATGCCGCGATTAGTAGGAATGCTACCACAGCTTGTAGGAATGCTGCCATGGTTGGTAGGAATGTGATAGTTGGTAGGAATGCTACTACGGTAGGAATGTTGTCGCAGTCTGTAGGAATGCTGCCACTGTCGATAGTGAGTTGGCTGATGTCAGTCTCTGTGCTCCTTGTTGGCTGCAACTGCTACACATTTTTGCTAACCAAGAACTTCTCTAATCTATGATTCATTTGGTACGGCCTAGTATGGATCTATATGGATTCTGTATAGTAGCAAATAGAATATAGTATGGCCTGTATATTAGATGCCTGATCTTAAGAAATATTGTGCTAATACTGAAGATCTTTATTTGGATAGTCTTCTGAATCAAACCCTAATGAAATGAATACCTATAAATCTCTGTGATAGCTTCTGTATGAAGTTATCTCTCAAACTGGAAATAGATTAGGTGATATTTTACAACCTCTAAATTTCACACACTAAAGAGTGCATGTTCTTCAATGTATATAGAATACTAGAAACCCTAGGCTCAGTCTTCTCAAAAAATACATAGCAAAAATTGTCTTCAACATAAATAATTATATGCTCTTTTTTCCAAGAAGAAACCCTTATATTCCTCAAAAAGGTGTGCTTGCCCTAATTAGGGTTTCATAATTAAAAATTATGGTTCTCTTTTATTTTTAATTTTTCCATAGTCATAATTACGCCAAATAATTAATATTTAAATAATTCAATTAAATATTAATATCTCCCTCGATACATATCTGATTCTTGATCCGTCTAAAGCTGGCCAACAAGGGAGTGATTCCACACATGAGCATACCAAAATAGGGGTTATTTGCTATATGTCAAATACCCCTATAAAATAGGAACCCACACAAACAGTGTTTGAAAGAGCCTGAATGAAAGCTAACTGGAAAAATTCTGCTAGTCATAGCCAAGCCAAGCTCCATCATGACCCTCTATTCATCCTATCAGCCTACGAAGGTTGTATATTAGTCTAATCCTTCTACAAAGTGATGCTCATGAAAATGGGGACATTACAGTCTGCCCTACCTAAAATTGCTTGTCCCCAAGCAATCTTAGCTACCAAGAAAACTCTACTCCACCTGGATCCCAAATGTAGTCATGATCTATATCATTATCAATCAATGCAATCTCCTATAGTATCTTTTGAAAAATAACCAAGAGAAATCCATGTGTGAATCTAAAACCACTGCTCAGCTGGACCCCAACTCCATAACTGAGAAATCCATGTGACACCAACTCTCAAGATATCAGAACCCAAGTAGAGTGGATAACTCAAACTGCCAAAATCACAAATACCATATTCACATTCCACCATGCTATGTCTATCACAACTCTCATCCCATAACGTCAAACCATCCCATAGCTAATGACAAGCACTTATAGTGTAATGTCGATAAAATGTGCCACTCTCAATTAGTGGCTCAGACTGCAATCTAAAATAAACTGACTGTAACTGATCACTAACCAAGCCCAAACCAACTACTACCTCTGAAAACACCTCCAAAGGAGTAGTATCACAAATAGGGACCAAACCAACTCCTGGGTCACCAACATCACAATTGATCTCAAAAGTACTACCATCTGTACTTTGCAATTCAACTCTAAAGCTCATATCAACATACAGAGTATCAAAAATTGTAGCATCATTGTCCAACTCCTCCATATAGAAAGAAACTACCAATGAAACTAAGTCCTCAAAACTGTCCATTACATTCTCTTGGGTGTCATCTACAATAATTAGATCCTGGGACTCTTCTACAATATCTAAATCTAGAGTGTGAATGCTAGACATACTCATATCATCATCAACATGTAACCTGACTATAAAAGAAAGTTGAGTCCTTGCCACATGTGCTAACTCCTAAACTGAACTCACCTCAAGACAAAGCTCATCCACATGTCTCTCAGAATCATGGAGAGCCAACTGAGTACACACCAGAGTATCCTCCAGCTCATGAGAAAGTTGGTCAAACTCCTCTTCCTTTTTGTTTTGTGATGTGGACCCTTTAAAAATGGATGTCATATACCGTACTAATTTCTCTTCTATTGTAGGTTGTGAAAGAAATTCATTCATCCTCCTCTAGTTTTCAACCAACTTGTTCAAACCTTGTTTAAGCATCTCCATATTCTTGTCCCACTATTTTTGAGTACTTGAAGTAACCATGATTAACTAGCCGATTGAATGTCCAATCTACCCAACAGGATGGCAGGACAAAAGCTCTGATACCACTGTAGAGACCCATGTTTCCCCTAAATTCTGACACTGTATGTTTTGGATTGTTTTTGTGTATTTTGATTTTTTTGATGTTTTTTCATGAATAGAAATTCAATTTTTGCAAGATACATTTGAATAGATTCAAATAAATAAATAAATAGCAGTGTACTCTTTCAACTAACTAAACTCTGATCTTCTTATTCACTTCAGATGATTACAATAAAGATCTCTTGCACACACAAAATAATATAAAATATGGTCTTAAAAACCTCATTTTTTTGCAATCTAAAAATAAACCCTAGATCTTGTATGGCTCTGATTGTTGTTTCAAACACACAGTCACCGACATCAGTTATACTACCATGGTTGGTAGAAATACTACCGCAGCCGTTAGGAATGTTGCTGAGGTTGGTAGGAATGCTGATGCAATTGGTAAGAATGTCACAGTTGGTAGGAATGTTGTTGCGATTGGTAGGAATGCTGCCACGATTGGTAGGAATGCCACAGTTGGTAGGAACATTATCGTGGTTGGTAGGAATGCTGCCACGATCGGTAGGAATGCTATCGCAGTCGGTAGTGAGTCAGTCGATGTCAGTCTCTACGCTCCCTACTATTTGTGACTATTGCACATTTTTGCTTACCACGCACTTCTCCAATCTATGATTCAGCTGGTGTAGCCTAGTATGAATTTATATGGATTTTGTATAGCAATAAATAGAATATAGTATGGCCTATATGTTGGATGCCTGATCTCAAGAAATATTGTGCTGATATTGAAGATCATTATCTGGACAATCTTCTGAATCAAACACTAATAAAATGAATACCTTTAAATCTCTGTGATAACTTTTGTATGAATTTATCTCTCAAACTAGCAATAGATCAGCTGATATTTCACAACCTCTGAATTCCACACACTGAAGAGTGCACGTTCTTCAATGTAAATATAATACTAAAAACCCTTGGCTCAATCTTCTCAGAAAATACTTAGCAGAAATTGTCTTCAACATAAATAATTATATGCTCTTTTTTCCAAGAAGAAACACTTATATTCATCAAAAAGGTGTGCATTCCCTAATTAGGGTTTCATAATTAAAAATTAGGGTTCTCTTTTCTTTTTAATTTTCCCATAGTCATAATTACGCTAAACAATTAATATTTAATTAAATCAATTAAATATTAATATCTCCCTTGATACATATTCGATTCTTGATCTGTTTAAAGCGGGACAACAAGGGAGTGATTCTGCACATGAACATACCAAAATAGGGGTTCTCCGCTGCATGTCAAATACCCCTACAAAATAAGAACCCACGCAAATGGTGTTCGAAAGAGCCCGAACGAAAGCCAACTAGAAAAATTTTGCTAGTCAAAGCTAAGCCAAGCTCCATCACGACCCTCTATCCATCCTATCAGCCTACGAAGGTCACATAATAGGCTAATCCTTTTACGAAGTGATGCTCATGAAAATGGGGACATTACAGTCTGCCCTCCTTGAAATTACTTATCCCCAAGCAATCTCAGCTGCCAAGAAAACTCTACTCCACCTGGATCCCAAATGTAGTCATGATTTATATCGTTGTCAATCAATGCAATCTCCTGCAATAACCTTTGAAAAATAACCAAGAGCAATCCATGTGTGAATCGAAAACCACTTCTCAGCTAGACCCTAACTACATAACTACCATAGTTAGGAACCCATGTGACACCAACTCTCAAGATATCATAACCAAAGTAGAGTGGACAACTCAAACTACCAAAGTCACAAATACCATATACACATTCCACCATGTTATGTCTATCACAACTCTTATCCCATGGTGTTAAACCATCCCATAACTGAGGACAAGCACTTATATTGTAATATCAATAAAATTCACCAATCTCAATCAGTGGCTCAGATTGCAATCTAGAAGAAACTAACTATAACTGATCACTAACTAAGCTTGAACCAACTACTACCTCCAAAAACACCTCCAAAGGAGTAGTATCACAAACAAGGACCAAACCAACTACTGGCTCACCAACATCACAATTGATCTCAGAAGTACTACCATCCATACCTTGTAAATCAACTCCAAAGCTCATATCAACATACAGAGTATCAAAAACTATAGCATCGATGTCCAACTCCTCCATATCGAAAGAAACTACCGATGAAACTAAGTCCTCAAAACTATCCACTACATTTTCCTGGGTGTCATCTACAATAATCAGATCTTGGGATTCTTCTATAATCTCTGAATCTAGAGTGTGAATGCTAAACATACTCATATCATCATCAACATGTGACCTGACTGTAAAAGAAAGTTGAGTCCCTGCCACATGCACTAACTCCTGAACTGAACTCACCTCAAGACAAAGCTCGTCCACATGTCTCTCATAATCCTAGAGAGCCAACTAAGTACACACCAGAGTATCCTCCAGCTCATGAGAAAGGCGGTCAACCTCCTCTTCCTTCTTGTTTTGTGATGTGGAACCTTTAAAAATGGATGTCATATACCATAATAATTTGTCTTCTATTGTAGGGTGTGAAAGCAATTCATTCATCCTCCTCTAGTTTTCAACCAACTTGTTCAAACCTTGTTTAAGCATTTCCATATTCTTGTCCCACTGTTTCTTAGTACTTAAAGTAACCATGATTAACTAGCCAATTTAATGTCCAATTTACCTAATAGGATGGCAGGACAAAAGCTCTGATACCACTTTAGAGACCCTTGTTTCCCTTAAATTTTGACACTATATCTTTTAGATTATTTTTGTATATTTTGATTTTTTTGATGTTTTTACATGAATAGAAATGCAATTTTTGCAAGATAAATTTGAATAGATTCAAATAAATAAATAAATAGCAGTGTACTCTTTCAACTAACTAAACTCTGATCTTCTTATTCACTTCAGATGATTACAATAAAGATCTCTTGTACACATACAAAATAATATAAAATATGGTCTTAAAAACCTAGTTTTTCTACAATCTAAAAATAAACCCTAGATCTGGTATGGCTCTAGTTGTTATTTCAAAGACACAGTCACCAATGTTAGTTATACTACCATGGTTGATAGGAATACTGTCGTGGTCGGTAGGAATGCTGCCGCAGTTGGTAGGAATGCCACCACGGTCGATAGGAATGCCACGGTCGGTAGGAATGCTACCCCAGTTGGTAGGAATGCTGCCACGGTCGGTAGGAATGCCATGGTTGGTAGGAATGTTGCCACAGTTGGTAGGAATGCTGCCACGATTGATGGGAATGATGCTACAGTCAGTTGTGAGTCAGCTGATGTCAGTCTCTGTGCTCCTTGTTGGCTATGACTGCTACACATTTTTGCCAACCACGCACTTCTCCAATCTATGATTCAACAGGTATGACCAGGTATGGATCTATATAGATTTCATATAGTAGTAAATAGAATATATTATGGCCTATATGTTGGACGCTTGATCTCAAGAAATATTGTGCTAATACTGAAGATCTAGATTTGGACAATCTTCTGAATCAAACCCTAATGAAATGAATACCTGTAAATCTCTGTGATAACATTTGTATGAAGTTATCTCTCAAACTAGCAATAGATCAGCTGATATTTCAAAACCTCTAAATTACACTCACTGAAGAGTGCACGTTCTTCAATGCAAATAGAATACTGAAAACCCTTGGCTCAGTCTTCTCAAAAAATACTTAGCAAAAATTATCTTCAACATAAATAATTATATGCTCTTTTTTCCAAGAAGAGACCCTTATATTCCTCAAAAAGGTGTGCTTGCCCTAATTAGGGTTTCATAATTAAAAATTAGGGTTCTCTTTTCTTTTTAATTTCCCATAGTCATAATTATTCCAAACAATTAATATTTAATTAAATCAATTAAATATTAATATCTCCCTCGATACATATCTGATTCTCAATCCATCTGAAGTTGGCCAACAAGGGAGTGATTCCACACATAACCATACCAAAATAGGGGTTCTCCACTACGTGCTAAATACCCCTACAAAATAGGAACCCATGCAAATGTTGTTTGAAAGAGCCTGAATGAAAGCCAACTAGAAAAATTCTACTAGTTGAAGCCAAGCCAAGCTCCATCATGACCCTCTATCCATCATATCATCCTACGAAGGTCGCATAATGGGCTAATATTTCTATGAAGTGATGCTCATTTAAATGGGGACATTTCAGTCTACCCTCCCTGAAATTGCTTGTCCCCAAGCAATCTTAGTTGTTAGGAAAAATCTACTCCACCTAGATCCCAAATGTAGTCATGATCTATATCGCTGTCAATCAACGCAATCTCCTACAATATCCTTTGAAAAATAACCAAGAGGAATCCATGTGTGAATCAAAAACCACTACTTAGCTAGACCCCAACTCCATAACTGCCACAGTCAGGAACCCTATGTGACATCAACTCTCAAGATATCAGAACCCAAGTAGAGTGGACAACTCAAACTACCAAAGTCACAAATACAACATACACATTCCACCATGCTATGTCTATCACAACTCTCATCCGATGGCATCAAACCATCCCATAACTAATGACAAGCACTTATAGTGTAATGTTGATAAAATGTGCCACTCTTAATCAGTGGCTCAGACTGCAATCTAGAAGAAACTAACTGTAACTGATCACTAACCAAGTCTAAACCAACTACTACCTCCGAAAGCACCTCCAAAGGAGTAGTATCACAAATAGGGACCAAACCAACTGCTGGCTCACCAACATCACAACTGGTCTCAGAATTACTACCATCCATACTCTGAAAATCAACTCCAAAGCTCATACCAACATACAGAGTATCAAAAATTGTAGCATCACTGTCCAACTTCTCCATACTAAAAGAAACTAATGATGAAACTAAGTCCTCAAAACTATCCACTACATTCTCTTGGGTGTCATCTACAATAATCAAATCCTGGGATTCTTCTACAATCTCTAAATCTAAAGTGTGAATGCTAGACATACTCATATCATCATCAACATGTGACCTGACTGTAAAAGAAAGTTGAGTCCCTGCCACATGCACTAACTCTTGAACTGAACTCACCTCAAGACAAAGCTCGTCCACATGTCTCTCATAATCCTAGAGAGCTAACTAAGTACACACCAGAGTATCCTCCAGCTCATGAGAAAGCCGGTCAACCTCCTCTTCCTTCTTGTTTTGTGATGTGGAACCTTTAAAAATGGATGTCATATACCGTACTAATTTGTCTTCTATTGTAGGGTGTGAAAGCAATTCATTCATCCTCCTCTAGTTTTCAACCAACTTGTTCAAACCTTGTTTAAGCATTTCCATATTCTTGTCCCACTGTTTCTTAGTACTTGAAGTAACCATGATTAACTAGCCAATTCAATGTCCAATCTACCCAATAGGATGGCAGGACAAAAGCTCTGATACCACTTTAGAGACCCTTGTTTCCCCTAAATTCTGACACTATATGTTTTAGATTATTTTTGTGTATTTTGATTTTTTTGATGTTTTTACATGAATAGAAATGCAATTTTTGCAAGATAAATTTGAATAGATTCAAATAAATAAATAAATAGCAGTGTACTCTTTCAACTAACTAAACTCTGATCTTCTTATTCACTTCAGATGATTACAATAAAGATCTCTTACACACATACAAAATAATATAAAATATGGTCTTAAAAACCTAGTTTTTCTACAATCTAAAAATAAACCCTAGATCTGGTATGGCTCTAGTTGCTAGGGTGTGAAAGCAATTCATTCATCCTCCTCTAGTTTTCAACCAACTTGTTCAAACCTTGTTTAAGCATCTCCATATTCTTGTCCCACTGTTTTTGAGTACTTAAAGTAACCATGATTAACTAGCCGATTCAATGTCCAATCTACCCAACAGGATGGCAAGACAATAGCTCTGATACCACTGTAGAGACCCCTATTTCCCCTAAATTCTAAGACTGTATGTTTTAGATTGTTTTTGTGTATTTTGATTTTTTTGATGTTTTTGCATGAATAAAAATGCAATTTTTTAAAGATAAATTTGAATAAATTCAACTAAATAAATAAATAAATAGCAGTGTACTCTTTCAACTAACTAAACTCTGATATTCTTATTCAATTTAGATGATTACAGTAAAGATCTCTTGCACACATACAAAATAATATAAAATATGGTTTGAAAAACTTGGTTTTTTCATAATCTAAAAATAAAACCTAGATCTGTTATGGCTCTAGTTGTTATTTCAAACACACAGTTGTTGACATTGATTATACTACCACAGTCTGTAGGAATACTACCGCGGTCGGTAGGAATGTTGCCGCAATCGTTAGGAATTTTGCCACGGTCGATAGGAATGCTGTCGCAGTCGATAGGAATGCCATGGTCAGAAGGAATGCTACTGTGATTGGTAGGAATGCTACTGCGGTTGGTAGGAATACTGCCATGGTCGATAGTAATAACGCAGTCAATAGGAATGCTGCCACGGTTAGTATGAATGATGTCGAAGTCGATAGTGAGTCAGCCGATGTCAGTCTCTGCACTCCCTACTGGCTGTGATTGCTGCACATTTTTGCTAACTACACACTTCTCCAATCTATGATTTAGTTGGTATAGCCTCGTATGGATTTTTATGGATTCCATAGAATAGAAAATAGAATATAGTATGGCCTATATGCTGGACACTTGATCTCAAGAAATATTGTGCTAATACTGAAGATCTTTATCTGGACAATCTTCTGAATCAAACCCTAATGAAATGAATACCTATAAATCTTTGTGATAACTTCTATATGAAGTTATCTCTCAAACCGTTAATATATCAGCTGATATTTCACAACCTCTAAATTTCACACACTGAAGAGTACATGTTCTTCAATGCAAATAAAATATTGGAAACCTTTGGCTCAATCTTCTCAGAAAATACTTAGCAAAAATTGTCTTCAACATAAATAATTATATGCTCTTTTTTCCAGGAAGAAACCCTTATATCCCTCAAAAAGTTATGCTTTCCCTAATTAGGGTTTCATAATTAAAAATTAGGGTTCTCTTTTCTTATTAATTTTCCCATAGTCATAATTACGCCAAACAATTAATATTTAATTAAATCAATTAAATAATAATATCTCCCTCGATACATATCTGATTCTCAATCCATCTGAAGTTGGCCAACAAGGTAGTGATTCCACACATGACCATACCAAAATAGGGTTTCTCCACTGCGTGTCAAATACCCATACAAAATAGGAACCCATGCAAACGGTGTTTGAAAGAGCCTGAATGAAAACCAACTAGAAAAATTTTGCTAGTTAAAGCCAAGCCAAGCTCCATCATGATCCTCTATCAATCATATCAGCCTACGAAGGTCACATAATAGGCTAATCATTCTACAAAGTGATGATCATGAAAATGGGGACATTACGGTCCACCCTCCCTAAAATTGATTATCCCCAAGCAATCTCAGCTGCCAAGAAAACTCTACTCCACCTGGATCCCAAATGTAGTCATGATCTATATCGTTGTCAATCAATGCAATCTCCTACAATATCCTTTGAAAAATAACCAAGAGGAATCCATGTGTGAATTGAAAACCATTGCTCAGCTGGACCCCAACTCCATAACTACCACAGTCAGGAACCCATGTGACACCAACTCTCAAGATATCAAAACCCAAGTAGGGTGGACAACTAAAACTTCCAAAGTCTCAAATACCATATACACATTCCACCATGCTATGTCTATCACAACTCTCATCCCATGGCGTCAAACCATCCCATAACTGATGATAAGCACTTATAGTGTAATGTCGATAAAATGTGCCACTCTCAATTAGTGGCTCAAACTGCAATCTAGAAAAAACTAACTGCAACTGATCACTAACCAAGCCTGAACCAACTACTACCTCTGAAAACACCTCCAGAGGAGTAATATCACAAACAAGGACCAAACCAACTACTGGCTCACAAACTTCACAACTGATCTCAAAATTACTACCATCCATACTCTGCAAATCAACTCCAAAGCTCATAACATATAGAGTATCAAAAACTGTAGCATCGTTGTCCAACTCCTCCATACTGAAAGAAACTGCCAATGAAACTAAGTCCTCAAAACTGTCCACTACATTTTCCTAGGTGTCATCTACAATAATCAGATCTTGGGAGTCTTCTACAATCTCTAAATCTAGAGTGTGAATGCTAGACATACTCATATCATCATCAACATGTGACCTGACTATAAAAGAAAGTTGAGTCCCTGCCACATGTTCTAACTCTTGAACTAAACTCACCTCAAGACAAATCTCATCCACATGTCTCTCATAATCTTGGAGAGCCAACTAAGTACACACCAGAGTATCCTCCAGCTCATGAGAAAACCAATCAACCTCCTCTTCCTTCTTGTTTTGTGATTTGAACCCTTTAAAAATGGATGTAATATATCATACTAATTTGTCTTCTATTGTAGGGTGTGAAAGCAATTCATTCATCCTCCTCTGGTTTTCAACCAATTTGTTCAAATCTTGTTTAAGCATCTCCATATTCTTGTCCCACTGTTTCTGAGTACTTGAAGTAACCATGATTAACTAGCTGATTCAATGTGCAATCTACGTAATAAGATGGCAAGACAAAAGCTCTAATACCACTGTAGAGACCCCTGTTTCCCCTAAATTCTGACACTGTATGTTTTGGATTATTTGTGTGTATTTTGATTTTTTTGATGTTTTTGCATGAATAAAAATTTGATTTTTGCAAGATAAATTTGAATAGATTCAAACAAATAAATAAATAGTAGTGTACTCTTTCAACTAATTAAACTTTGATCTTCTTATTCACTTCAGATGATTACAATAATGATCTCTTGCACACATACAAAATAATATAAAATATGGTCTTAAAAACTTGGTTTTTCTGCAATCTAAAAATAAACCCTAGATATGGCATGGCTCTGGTTGTTGTTTCAAACACACAGTCACCAACATTGGTTATACTGCTATGGTCAGTAGGAATACTACCGCGGTTGGTAGTAATGTTGCCGTGGTCGGTAGGAATTCTGCCGCGATCGATAGGAATGCTACCGCAGTCGGTAGGAATGCTGCGATCGGTAGGAATGCTACTACGGTTGGTAGGAATGTTGTCACAGTTGGTAGGAATGTTGTCGCTATCAGTAGGAATGTTGCAGTTGGTAGGAATGCTACTGCAGTTGGTAGGAATGTTATCAAGGTTGGTAGGAATGATGCCATAGTCGGTAGTGAGTCAGCTGATGTCAGTCTCTGCGCTCCCTACTGGCTGCGGCTACTGCACATTTTTGCTAACCATGCACTTCTCCAATCTGTGATTTGGTTGGTATGGTCTGGTATGGATCTGTATAGATTTCATACAATATCAAATAGAATATAGTATGCCCTGTATGCTAGATGCCTGATCTCAAGAAATATTATGCTAATACTGAAGATCTTTATCTAGACAATCTTCTGAATTAGACCCTAATGAAATGAATACCTGTAAATCTCTATGATAACTTTTATATGAAGTTATCTCTCAAACTAGCAATAGATCAGCTAATATTTCACAACCTCTGAATTGCACACACTAAAGAGTGCACGTTCTTCAATGTAAACAAAATACTGGAAACCCTTGGCTCAATCTTCTCAGAAAATACTTAGCAGAAATTGTCTTCAACATAAATAATTATATGCTCTTTTTTCCAAGAAGAAACCCTTATATTCCTCAAAAAGGTGTGCTTGCCCTAATTAGGGTTTCATAATTAAAAATTAGGGTTCTCTTTTCTTTTTAATTTTCCCATAGTCATAATTACGCCAAATAATTAATATTTAATTAAATCAATTAAATATTAATATCTCCCTTGATACATATCTGATTCTCGATCTGTCTAAAACTAGCCAACAAGGGAGTGATTCCACACATGACCATACCATTATAAGGGTTCTCCATTGCATGTCAAATACCCCTAAAAAATAGGAACCCATGCAAATGGTGTTCGAAAGAGCCTGAATGAAAGCCAACTGGAAAAATTCTACTAGTTGAAGCCAAGCCAAGCTCTATCATGACCCTCTATCCATCGTATCAGCCTACGAAGGTTGTATAAAAGGTTAATCCTGCTACGAAGTGATGCTCATGAAAATGGGGAGATTACAATCTACACATAGAGCACATGTTCAAAGAGTGTCTCCTACCACTAGATGGGTCCCTAAGATCCCTATAGTTTCATCTACTTCTCAGAGTTACAGGGGAACCCCACCATTGGTTTCCATTATAGACATTTTAGATCATCCATAGCGTATACTACTTTCAAAACCACAATCTTAGCATTTCCATCATGCTTCACAATCATGCACGATCCTTTTTCTTGATACAAGATAACATGATAGGGAGTCTTCCATAAGATTCATCATTTAGTATTATTTCTTTGTAGTATTACTTGTACATAACTTTCCTTTTGCTTAATTGTACATAGTTCCTTTTTCAAAATTCTTGTACATAGTCTCTCTTACTTTATTGTACATAGTTCACAATTCCAAAATACAAAAATAATATAACATTTCAAAAATACAAAAACATGTCAATTGTATGCATCATCTATATTTTACATTTCTAACCATCATCTATATGTATGTATAAGTATATATGTATATGTATGTATATATATATATATATATATATATATATATATATATATATATATATATATATATATATATATGTATGTATGTATGTATGTATGTATATATATATATATGTATATATATATATATATATGTATATGTATGTATATATATATACATACATATACATATATATATACATATACATATATACATATGTGTATGTATATATATATATGTATATATGTATATATATATGTGTATATATATGTATATGTATATGTATATGTATATATATGTATATATATGTATATATATATATAGACATATACATATACATATATACATGTACATATACATATATACATATATATATATATGTATATATATATGTATATATATATATGTATATATATGTATATATATATATATGTATATATATGTATATATATATATATATATATGTATATATATATGTATATATATATATATGTATATATATATGTATATATATATATATATATATGTATATATATATCTATATTAATAGGCTTCATTTGATCTTCTTTGAGTGTGTGCAGTGCATCTAGATCCTTGATTGCTTCACTCCACCCATTGAGGGGGAATATTACTTATACATTCCAGCTACATATCGATACATCTACCCATTGAGGGCATACTCTACATGACTACACCATCCAGGTTATGTCATTCTTACACTATACACTCTAGACATCTTGTTGTAGTACATTCCTTACTTGATTACATAGATATCATATCGACATCCATTAGCATATAACACACTTCTATATTTCATAGCATATACATTAGTCTTGTATTACATATCTTGTATACTCTTGATTCTTGATTTCCATAGTTAGATGCATGTTTATATTTCTAGTACATTGCATGCTGCCACTCTTCACTTTGATTAACTAGACATGTTTACATTTTCTAGTTCATGTTTGCTTCTTGCTTATGTTTTAGGACTTTTGCCAATGTCCTTTGTTCATATCTATATGTGTGTGCCTTTGGACACTTGCCAATGTCCTTTGTGTGTGCCTTTCATGTGCTTGTGGCCCTTGTGTCAATCTTTTCTTGTTCCCATTATGTGTGTATGTGGCATTTGAACATGCCTTGTATGCCTTGTGTGCTTATTTTCCCCGTTGGCCACCCTCACATGTTTCTCGCTTCTTTTTCTGTATGCTTGTTGCTTGATTACTTATCTTTGTGTGATATTCCATTATCCATATCATGCATTTGCCTTACTTTCTTGGAGGCCTTGATGGACATCATACTCCATCCCTCCAACTAATAACTAACATCTAACTTTTACAGGTTCAATTAATTGTCATGAACATGTTTATACATTATTATATCTATATATGAATAACCTTTTTGATCTAATAATCTATCAAATACAAACATTTCTATATCCAAAATACATCTTGTCAAAATATCAATACTATATCTATACAAATTAACACACTTGCAAGACTATTTTTATTCTAAGGGAAGTCATTGTAGGTTCACCATTCCTACCCTCATAATAGGGGTTTTGTCATAGAGAACAAAACTCCTAATGGTTGAAAAAAAGGTTTCAAAATAGTACAATCCATAATCTAAAACTTAGCATAGGAAAACTAGACCAGGCAAACAGTAGATAATCCATATTAGTCATCATTTTTTGCTCTAGACAATAGTGCCAAAAATGGGACTATAGTTATGGACCCCAAAGTGTCCAATTTTTGGTGCTATTTTCAAAATACTAGAATATTCATTTTTTTTGGAATTAGGTAGAGAGGTGAGTTAGACATAATTTTACTAGTATAGTTCAATCCATAAATCAATAGTTTTTAACACTTATTTTTCTCAAAGAATCTAGATACAGGGGGCATCATGCATGGTATGTGGGTTTCCATTTTAAATTTAGACATGGTAGTTGATGAAACTTTCATTTTAGAATCTATGTTCTAGACACTAGTTATTGGGGGCAATGTGGGCAGCACATGGGCCTTTTCTATTTCTAAGTTTATACTATTTTATTACACATTCCTAGCAATTGCATGCCTTACTCCATTTACAAGTGGTTGGTATCAAATTAATTTCATATAAGTTTACTTCCTATGTACCTAAGTTCTTGAGTGGCTTCTAACCCTTGATTCTAGTTTTAGGAGGGGCTTTTATACAAGTCTAATCTCCATCTTTTAGAGTGGCCAACAATGGCCTAATTTCTAGTTTACATTTGGCTATCCATGCCAACATTGTTAGATCATAACACATTCAAGGGCTCCATGAGCCATATCATATTACATTCATCTATAGTGATATTTTCTCATTCAACTTCACATCATGGGGAAATGATGGAGCCAAGGTCTAGCTAACCTTTGTATTATTAAGCCACCTATTTAGAGGGATTGGACACATGGTCTAGACATCTATTAGTACATGTATGATTTGTTAACTTCACATAGTTGGGGATGATGGATCCAAAGGTCCTACCTTTGTACTCTTGAGCCAACTTCTAGAGGATTGAGCACTCAACTCATTCATTGATATAACTCTTAGTTTAGCATACTTCCAACATCACCCAACACAACCCAATAGCATAACAAGTTTTATATTTGTTCACATACTTGATGAGGTGTATTTGTTCCTTTCTCTTCCTTCCTCTCTCTGTACCTAGCTTTGTGCATTCTTATTTTAGATATAACATATCTAGTAAGAAATAATCGACTTTTTTATTATTTTTTGTAGACTTACATAGTACAATGTTCTCTCACTATGCATAATCCAACATCACATAGCTTCTTGGACTTAGTCTCATTGGTAAGTTTAGGTACACTTCTCTTTTTTTCCTTTATCCTAGTATTTCAAATTGTTTCATACTTAGAATAAAGTGGGGGTAAATTTATTCATACTAAAATGCAATTTTTACAAATTGAGAATGACTTGTGACACCAAAACCATAGGTATTTCCTACTTACTTACATAACCTACTTAGGCATGTTTTCCCTATTTTTCAATCATTCGAAGCCTTCTAGATTAAGCCCCTGCTATCCCAAAATTGTTTTGTAGGCATAGATCTATCCCCTAGGGTCCCCTTCCTCTTGGATAATAACACCATAAGTTTGGCTATATTGTTGAGACCTAGGGTGTCTACTTTCTATCATTTTTGTCTAAGTCGATAATAGCCTCAATGGTCATATTTTACTCAATGCTTATATTTTACTTTATCAGCCTAATGTAAGTTAATATCACCTATGATTACTATTTTCCCTATAAAATACCACTCAAAGGTCATTTTTAAGGGTTGTAAATCATTCAAAGGGCACAAGATAGCATATAATAAAGCACACTCAAGCATATCTTCTTATTCTCTCTACACATAGCCAACCATTATTATTTATAGCCTATCCAAGCTCCTGCACCAATCATGAGTCATCTCAAGATTCCAAAAATTCACATATAATTGAATTGCATACATAGGATTTCATAATAGCATTCAAATTTGGAGAACTACATTGGCCTTGATCCCTCTTTAGAGTATTGGTATGTAGGTAGTGTACCCACACACAAGGTGTGATAACATGTTTAGTCTATATTACACACTAACCAATTTTTATAGTTGGATTTGAGATCACCTATAAATTATGAAGAGGAACTAGTATCCTTGAAGGCAAAATCAATTACACACATATCTTTACAAATAACTAGGACTTGATATCTCATACACAGGGTCTCTTAGAGTAGATGAATAGAACCCAGAAAGCTCAAAAATCTCAAACACTAAAAACTACAAAGACAAAACTTAGACTAAAACATTGGACCTCTAGGTTTCCCATTTATATTTCTCTCATCTAGTTATAAAATAGACTTATATATCTTTTTTTTGATATTCTATCTATCCATATCAACAATTTGTAACCTCTATCTCCTCTATCTCAGCTAAGAATAAGCTAAGTTTTACTCCCTATCCCCTTGTTTGCTATTTTTAGAAATAAATTAAGAACTTCAAAATAAATAAATTAGTTGGTTAATTAATTCACATTTACTTACTAATTTTCCCTTAATCTAGACCCCTTAAGAAATTAACACCTATAGTTTCCCAAATTCAGTAAAACACAAGTTTAATGTGTAGTTTTGCTAGTTATTTCCTACACCCTATAGTTTTTGCTTCATTTTGGCCAAATATATATCAACCAATTAGTTATATTGGATTTGAAGGTGTATAATTCCTTTTTATATTGTCTCTATTCTTTTTTTTCATGTTTCATGATGTTTGGATAAGCAAATTTGACTTAAGTAGTAATAGGATGCACTATAGTTATAGATAGTTTTTCACCATATCTAGAATTCTCATGTTTTGACAAGGGTTCTAGGGTTGTGATAGGCCATCCCTAATGTTTATAATGTGGGAAAATTATTTCATGTCCTTTTAAATTATCATCTAAGGAAACATTGTTCATGATTTGCAGTCACATGCTACTAAACATATAATCAGTCATGGACAACTACCTATAAGAGCTCTCAAGAGCTACATCCTTGTTGAAAATAGTATTTTGGACTAGTTTGATGCTTCCATAAGATAACATAATCCATATGAATATTTAAATTGATGGAAAGGTCATGTTGCATGCTCATGATCTATACATTCTACTCACAATGATCATTTCTCTACCAACAAACCTTTTAAGATACACTTTCAGGGGTTTCATGGTAGTATCTTAGTATGATGAGAGACTTAATAGTGGTCCCTAGCTTTTTAAAGTTTAATGAAACCATTTTTAAATATTGAGAGAGGTCTTGTATTACTAAGGTCAAATGATAAGGCATATGTTTCACTTCATAACCACTAAGTTTAATCTACCTGTGTACTGAGAATCACCACTCATAGTTGGCCTAAATAGGGGACCGAGATATTTATTTGAGTGTTAAAGTACATGGTGAGACCTTAAATGGATCCCTAACATGATTATAGAACATTATAAACCTATTTGAACTATCAAAAGATAGTTGTAGATGTGAATAACATTCTAGAGGTAAAAGATTGCAAGTTTAGGGATCAAATCCCTAAAATGGAAAAACAAAGCACCCTAGCTTTCTCTAGATATCTTATAATAAGGTTTAAAAAGGATTTGATGAAAAATAGTGATCAAACCTTGCAGTCCCATCATGTAACATGGAGTATTCCAAATTGAGGAGGCAAAGGATTAAGGGAAGATGATTATAATGGGGCCTAAAATCATACATTTATACATTATTTCCAAATAGTAAAACCTATAGGTTAAGCTTTAAAAAAAATATCTAGTACTCAAGGCTATAGATAAAAGAATATATCCATAAATAAATGATCTCATCAAGTAAAATTAACCTTAGGAAGTATAAATAGCATAATCAAAGTTTGATATGAACTCTAAACGAGCTAAATAACACCTACAACCACTTTAGGTGACTATGAAAAATAGTGAGAAAAAAGGAACTGTGTTGGTGAGATGTTAGCATAAACAAGGTGGACACAAATGATCTAAATAGGAAAACTATGTTTCCAAATGACTTATATGGTTTGTGATAACATTCACGGCATAAAGATAACTTGAAAGAGATGATGGGCAGGGTTTTGACTTCCCTACTCTTATCTACAGTCTGTACACTAAGGAAAAAGGGAACCTACAGTAGGGCATAGTGAATGGTGACCTAATCATGATGTTTTGATGTTGTTTGAATACATTAAAGGTAAATATCAACATAAAAAGGTGATTTTTTACCTTCAAGGATCAAACAAGGGTATCTAAACACCATGACCAAGCCTTGTAGGAGATAAATAACCTACAAGTAGGCCTAAATGTAGGGATTCATAGTCATGAAAGGAGGAGCCTAGTTTGGGGACTCAAGTGCATATAAAGGTTGTAAGTAAATTTAACATGATAAATATAATAATTAAAACATCCCTCAAAATTGTGATAGCCTCTTTGAACCCTTAATCGATGCATTTCAAGCCTACATATACCTCTTATGGCCTTAACACACACTTACAATCCCATGTATAAATGTGTTGACAGTGAGCATAAACGAGTAGGCATAAGTAAGGATACAAATTAAATATGGTTTAAGTTGACTCAAGGAGGGTAAATTTATCCTATTTTCAAGCTTAATCCTTAAACACATACCTATAGGAAGCATCCTTTGGTTAAAACATAGGAAATGCAATCATCTACCTATGACCGATCTTAGGAACTATTTAACCTCAACTTTGAGTTAAACAAAGGTATAGATAAAATGTATTATAATAAGGTTTTTAACATAATATCCAAGTTAAAACTATGCATATCCACATACAGGTATAGCACCATCAAGAAATACATAGTTCACATGCTAAAAATCTTGTATAGCCTACCTACATTAGCCTATTTTGGGTTTTGGAATTTTGGAAGGTCGAATGACCAATTGGAAAGATAAATTTTTGTGTAGATAATCATTACAACATTTAAAAGTTACTAAAATGTTAAAACTTGTCTAGGGAAATAGGGAAGTTCCCTCTATTTTGTCTTAGATAGAGGACACTCCCTTATGAGTATAAACTCTAGCAGTCTAGAAGAAAATGATGAAAGAATAGGTTGGGACCTGTATAGACTCTATTGGAGGATGTATAAATTTTAAACAACTTTTGAAAACATGAATAAAAAATCATAGAGAGAGGAAAACAAGTGAAGTGGGTTGGGGAGCTAGGTATGTAGGTAGAACCATTTGAAGCCTATAGCCAAATTTGGAAGTCACGCTTATAGCTTTAAATATGCATTATAAATAATTTGGAGATGTGCATGGGGTCATGGATAATGTTTAAAATCTTCTACCTTACAATGAAGTCCATCATAAACTCATTTTGGGCCTTAGAGTGTAGACATGCCTATTGAGTATGCCTAGGCCTAGTGCCTAAATGGGGGGTATATTACACTTTTCACATGAGTTAAGCATTATAACATATATAAACGTGTTTTTGGGGTGGATAAGTATGTGTTAAAACCTTTAGAGGTCAAATAAATCATTAGGAGTCTATTTGTAAGCTCAAAACCAACATTATTCCTATGTAAACTCAAGCACTCATATCTTTCATGAGGTTATGAATGGTGGGAAAAGTGATTTAGGGTGGTTATTAAGGTCCCTTAAGATTAATTTTATGGAATTTTTTGGCAACTTTGACCTCTAAGTTTTATGAACAATGCTTAAGAATTCTAAAACCCTTGCCAAGGACCAATTTTGGGAAATGGAGTTGGATAGCTGCCAAAATGAGATAGTTTGTCCATAATGGTGATTTTAGGTTGTATAGGACTTCATTATACTTCACACCAAGATGAGTTATATAGACTTATATGGATGGGGGTAGAAATAGGGTTTTTCTCATTATTTTGTGTGTTTTATAGGTTATATGAGGTTTCAAGAGATGAAAATAACATAGATGGAAATATTGAAACCTAAATTAAATCCCCATGTAAATTTCATATATTTAATATATTCATAAGTTCCTAAATAGGTGTTTCAACTCAGCCAGTGAAATCTGGCCTAGTAGATAAGCTAGTGAAGAAGATGAAAACCTTCAAGTGAGATAAATTTAAGGTTTCCATGATGTTTCTAAGGCCATGGATGGTATTGATATGTTTCATCCACTTCCATAATGTATTTTCATGGAAAATTGATTCTAAATTTGAAGACAAATGTGCAGGGTGCATGGGAGAGTAGTTTTCTCTACAACATATGATGATGGCTCTTTCCTAAGTGATTCCAAAAGACTAGGAATAAAACCAATAAATATATAGTAACATATTGGAGTCTCTCCTTCCATAATAATAATTTTACATGGTCTTCATCATTTATGCAATGTTCAAACAAGACCAATCATGAAGGTAGTTTTTCTATGCCAAAGGAAGAGTTTTGTGCCACTTTGCATAACTTTGATGACTTGAATTGAAATTTTTAAACTATAACTTGAATGGTTCATCCCATAACCTCCCCACATTCACAATTAAATCCTTTTATTATATTTAAAAGTGTACTTATGACCCTTGGACTTATCTTCATATCTCTCTCTCTCTCTCAAGTTCTATAAAAACTAGCCAAATTGGCCATTGTATGGATGCTCCCCTTGATTATTGGGAATCCCTACTCATTTGTATACATTTTAATCAATAAAATGAATAAGTTTTACCTATTCCATGATTTTACTTAGTTTGTGTAACTTGAATGTTGGATTTTCTTAGTGAAGACTATGGATTCCTTAGCAAGTTGTCACATTCTATCACCTATTTGAAGCTTCTTCTTACAAGGAATGTGATGTGTTCCAAGAAATTTCAACATTTAAGTGAGTTATTATATTCATTATTTCCACTTAATTCCTCTTATAGAGTCTTCATAGCTTTTCACATTCATTTATAACCCCACAATGTAACATTGATGCAAGAAGACATAGATTGGAGAGTGTATGTTTAGTTTGTCTTTAGATTTCAAGTGTAACATACATATGGTTTGAAGTAATTAATAAATTTTTTGTATCACTTCCCTTATATTAGTTTTTTTTCACTTATCTTTCTTCCTTTTCACCCAACAAGTTTAGTTTTAAGTTTAATTCTAAGTGGTACATCAAGGGAGCTAGCCCTATCTAGATATTCACCTCATTCCTTAGGCTACCCACAATCCTAGAGGTGATTTCATTGTGCCATTTGGATGAGGAGAGATTTGCATCTCATCAAAGAGTGAAAATACAAGTAAAAATTGTTTTTTTCATGCTCGATGGGACTCTTGTTGTAAGAGATTGAAAGATTTTTGGTGTTGTCTCTCAATAATCAGCCTTTGGAGGCATCTTTTTAAGCATCAATGCCAACTCCAAAGACACATCATCTGGTCAAGAATCCTAGGTTATCCTTTCAATATTTATGGTAACATGTTTTATTTGTGTTATTTCTTTCAATGAAGATCTATGGCTGACTTTGGTGTTGATTTCCTGTTTACACAAGTTGGTGAGACATTTCAACCTTGTGCCATTCCCTATTAATATGAACAAGTCCTTGGTCAATCTTGTCATGATCCTGACTAGCCCCAATATGAATTTCATTAGCATCAATATGATCATATCTTTCCCATACATGATCCTTACTAGTCCTATAGTCAGCCTTCTCAATGTCTTGTTCTTAGTCAACCTAATCCTTTCTCAAATCAGCCCATTTCCACCTTCAAACAAGCACTCTTGGGTTATGAGAGATATATGTTGGAGCATGATACTCTTAGGGGATGTGGCCAAAATATTCCTAATCATTCCATCCATCAAGTGATAAATGCAATATATTTATTCAAGAAAGAGTGGGTACATATTGAAAGAGCCAATTGGCAAAGGCTCACGAGTGATATGTTAAATGTGAGTGGTTTGATTACATCTTTGGAAGATAAGTTAAAAATTCATGAGAGGCAGGCTTACCAAGTCTATCAAGCTTCATACCCACTTCATAAATTTCCTTATCAACCATACATGACCCCTACTCATGATCCAAATCAAGTCTATCAAATTCATCCTTTTCCCAATCAATTGGAAGAGAGAGTTGAAAAGAGAAATCTTATATTTGAGGCAATTCTTGATAGGAAAATTGAGTTGGCAAACATGAATATACAATAATTCATGTTAGAATCAAAGGAAGTGGAGTATAAAACCTCATTTCTATTTCACATTACATCCTCACCACCTCAAAAGGAGACTTATAATTTCAATGTCCTAAGTTGGATCAAAATAGTAGAGTCATGGGGAAAGAAGGAAGAGAAAAGTCTTGATCAAGAGTGTGAAATTGAGAAGACATATAATATTAATAACCTAAGATGGAGAAAAATAGTAGATTCATGGGGAAAGAAAGAATATGGAAGCATTATCAAAGAGTTTGAAGTGGAAAATGGAGTTGATCTTTTGTAAGTCCCATCTCCCCTCCCTCACGAGCTTCCTAAATTACATTCTCAATCTGATTTGGAGTTCTGTGTGCCACCTCCACCAACTAGTTCATCTTATCTTTACCCCATAACCATTTTCCTTTATGGACTTATGGTATGGGAACCAAAGGAGGATCAAATAGTTGATAAAGAAAGATAACTCTTTCTTCAGGAAAACTCACCTCCTTGGCAGCCTCATTGGGCTAGATCACATGATTTCAAGATGCCTAGTCTTGGAATCACCATGAAGGAGTTTGAAAATATTATAGACCTTGAAAAAAGAGATTAGATTATGAATATTGAATTTCATTTTCAAATCCCTCAATAGGTCTTAAGTGATGAAGAGAAGGTAAGTCCTTATTTTGAATCTATTTACTTGGTTAATGATGAAGAATGTTTTCTTTGTGTTGAAGAACCTATCTTGAGAGAGGAAAATGAAGAGGAACATACTTAATTCATGGATGATAAAGAAGACCTCATGAGTGTTTATGAGAAATATGTTACCATGGGAACTCCTCTTAGTGAACAAAAGAACAAGTCACAAGCTTTTGCCTCCATATTTGAAGTGGAATGTGTTATCGAGAAGGGAGAACAATTTCAAGCCATCCCTCAAGAAGTGGTAGTCTTGAGAGAGTCTTATGAGATCAATATAGAGTAGATATTTCTTAGAGATGATATGATAAAATATGAATAATAGGTTACTTATTGTGTGGAGATTTTAGATTGGGTTGATAAGGAAGGATGCCTTCCTTTTTCCAAAGAGGAAGAAATGATCATCAACAATTTCATCATTTTGCAAGATACCATGGATGAACATGGAAAAGTTCTTAATCAGATTTCAGATGACTTGTTTGAGATCATTAAATCATGATATAATCCTCATCAAGGAGGATATGAGTTGGTCAAATATGGATAGGGAAGCATTGGTACTCAAGTAAGTATACAAAGGGAAAACAATCTTTCAAATATATCCTTTCAATAAGCATACACATTTCATGATGACATGTTTGAAGTCATCAATATGGGATATCATCCTCTCAACCATTCGGGAGAAAAATATCAGCTCTTGAAGGATGGAATAAGATTCTATTGGCCTCAATCTTCTAAGGAAAATGAAACTACTCCTCTTGAAGCCATGCCTACAAAGGGGGTACAAGTTGACTATGAAATGAAGAGTGGATAACATTATGAATCATGTGATTATGTTCAAGATGAATATCTCTTCATTGGATACCTATTTAAATATGATCTACTTGAGATCAGATCAAGTGAAGTACCAAGGAATAGGTTTGATCCATAAAGCATTCAATCCAAAGAGAAGCATGCTTGGCACTACTTCATCTCACCATGAGGATGATTCAAGAACTTTTCTTTTTGATCTAGGGAAGGAGGTATGTTTAGTTTCTATTTGAGCATAATAGGTTTTTTTCTTATTCTCTTTTGTGCTTAGATCACATGTGTGTGTCTTGTGTGTTCACTTTCTTTATTATGTGTGTCCTTTGCTTTATGTGGTTGAGGTAGTCACTAGTGTCTTATCTTGATCAAATGGTTTGTGGTCAATGGTCAAAATTTTCATATTTTTCTCATTCCTAAGATAAATCTTAATCTTAATAAATTGATAAGGCTACTGATTTAGTTAGTATAGCAAGCATACTACCCCTATGAGTCACCAATTTGTTGATCAAATCTAACTTTTTAGACAAATTAGGGTACCATTAGGTAGAAACATAAACTTTAAGTGTTTTATAGGAACTAATATCTTGTCATGGGGATTATTATATGTCATTTGATGTTATTTAATGTAACTTTAGGCTTGGTCTTAGTTACATTAGTCAATTTATCAATTTGAGGTCATTTTATGTACTTTTAAGGGTCATTAATGCAAATGGAGTAGTTACCAAGGTTCCTAGGTATCCTATTTTCATTTAAAACATCTAAGAGGTTAGTACGAGTGTCAAGTATGTCAAATACCTTAGAAATTTTTAGGTTGTTCAACTGAAATTATAGAAACCAACTAAAAAAGGGAGAAAATGGCACTTGTACGACACATAAGGAAGTGTTCCACATGGACAAAGATCTTGGGGGGCCTATTCACATTCCTAAATTTCATATTTGTGTTTGGTTTTATTTGAAACATTTTTTTATTCGAAAAACATTCTGACCATTTCTTGGTTTTTTGGACAAACTAAATTGACCTTCAAGTTTTTGCTCAATAAGGATAGCACAAGAAGTTTCAAGACAAATGATTTTGTGAGGTTGTTATAAACTAAGATAGCTTAATTTTTATATATGTAATTTGGGGATTGGTCAATCGTGCTTTATGAACCATTGCTAACAAGTTGACTGTAGTTTTTTTAGTTATTTCCTAGACCCTATAGATTTTGCTTCATTTTGGTCAAATCCATATGAACCAGTTAGTTATATTGCCTCCAGAGGGTGTATACTTCCCTATAATATGGTCGCTATTATTTTTATTCATGTTTCATGATGTTTGGATAACAAATTTTCCTTAGGTTGAAAGAGGATGCACTATGCTAGTTACAAATAGTTTTTCACCATGTCCAAGATTCTCATGTTTTGATAAGGGTTCCAGGGTTGTGATAGTTCATCCCTCATGTTTCCAATGCGGGAAAATGATTTCATGTACTTTCATATTATCCTATAAAGAAACATTTTTCATGATTTTTAGTCACATGCTACTAAACTTACAATTAGTCTTGGACAATTACCTATAGGAGCTGTCAAGAGCTACATCCATGTTGAAAAGAGGATTTTGGAATTGTTTTATGTTTCCATAAGGTAGAGGAATCCATATGAAACTTTAACATGATGGCAAGGTAATACTACATGATCATGATCTACACATTTTGCTCATAATGATGCTTTCTCTACCTGTAAACCTTTCAAGATACACTTCCAAGGGTTTCATGGTGGTATCTTACTATGATGAGAGCCTTAATAGTGGTCCATATCCTTTTAAAGCTTAAGGAACCCATTTTTAAATATTAAGAGAGGTCTTGGATTACTAAGGTCAAATGATATGGAATATTTTTCACTCCATAACCACTATCTAAGTTTAATCTATGTGTACTGAAAATCGCCAAGCATAGTTGGCCTAAATAGGGGATTGAGATATTCATTTGAGTGTTAAAGTATGTGGTGAGACCTTAATTGGAGCCATAAAATGATTATATAACATGATAAATCTATTTTTAGTTTCAAAATATAGTTGAAAATATGAATAACATTCTAGAGGAAAATGATTTTAAGTTTAGGGATCAAATCCCTAAAATGGAAAAACAAAGTACCTTAGCTTTCTCTAGATATCTTATTATAAGGTTTAAAAAGGACTTGATGTAAAATGGTAATCATACCTTGTAGTCCCATCAAGGAACATGGAGTATGACAATTTAAGGAGGAAAAGTATTAATGGAAGATGATTATAATAAGGCCTAAAATCATACCTTTATACACTATTTCTAAATAGTAAAACCTATAAGTTGAGCTCTAAATAAAAGTATCTAGTACTTAAGGGTACAAAGGAAAGCTTATATCCATAAATAAATTATCTCATAAATTAAAATACACCTCATTAATTATAAATATCATAATTTAAGGTTGATATGAACTCTAAATTCCCTAAAGAACACCTACAACCACATTAGGTGATGTGAGAAAAAAAGAACTGTGTTGGTGAGATTTTAGCATAAACAAGATGGACAAAAATGATCAAAATAGGTACACTATTTTACAAAATGACTTATATTGTTGGTGAGAACATTCATGGCATAAATATCACCTAGAGGAGATGATGATTAGGGTTTTGACTTCCCTATTATCATCTACAGTTTGTACACTAAGGAAAAGGGAACCCATAGTAGGGTATAGTGAATGGTGACCTAATCATGATGTTTTGATGATGTTTTATTGAATTAAAGGTTAATATCAACATAAAAAGTGATTTTTTTACTTAAAGGATCAAAAAATGGTATCTAAGCACCATGACTAAGCCTAGTAGGAGCTAAATAAAATATAGGTAGGCCTAAAGGCAAGGGTTCATAGTCATGAAAGAAGAAGCCTAGTTTGGGGACTCAAGTGAATAGAAAGGTTGTAATTAAATTTAACATGATGAATATAATAATTAACACATTCCTAAAAACTATGATAGCATCTTTGAACCCTTAAGCAATGAATTTCAAGCTCACATATATGTCTTATGTCCTTAACATAGATTTATAATCCTGTGTATAAATATGTTGACAATGAGCATAAAGGAGTAGACATAGGTAATGATAAGCATTAAAGATGGTTAAAACTGACCCAAATATGGTCTATTTATATTTTTCTCAAGATTAATACATAAACACATACCTATAGGAAGCATCCTTTGGTCAAAAACATAAGAAATGCAGTCATCTACCTATGACTGATCTTGGGAACTTTTCAACCTCAAACTATGATTTTAAAAAACATATAGATAGAATAGATTATAATAATGTTTTAAATTAATATATAATTTAATACCATGAATTTACACCTATAGGAATGGCACCATCAAGCAAGACACAGTTTGCATGCTACAAACCTTGTATAACCTACCTACATTAACTTGTTTTGGGTTTTGGAAATTTGGAAGGTCAAATGACATATTATAAAGCTAAATTTTTGTGTAGAGAATAATTATAACATGTAAAAGTTCATAAAATTTTCATAATTGTTTTGGGATATAGGGGAGTTCCCTTTATTTTGTCTCAAACAGAGGGCATTCCCTTATGAGCATAAACCCTGACAGTCTTGAAGAAAATGATGAAAGAATAGGTTGGGACTATATAGAATATATTATAGGATGAAAAAAGTTTTAAAACACTTTTGAAAACATGAATAAAAAATAAAAGAGAGATGAAAACAATTGAAGTGGGCTGGGGAGCTAGGTATGCAAGCAGAACCATTTAAAGCCTAAAACCAAATTTAGAAGTCACTTAAACTTGTATATTTAAGTATGACATATAAATAATTTGGATATGTACAAGGGGGATTAATTATTTTTAAAATATTATACATTCAAATTAAATCCATCAAAAACTAATTTTAGGCCTTAGAGTGTAGATAGACCTATTGACCAGGCCTAGGCCTAGTGCTCAAATGCAGTGTCTATTACACTTTTCACATGAGTTAAGCATTATAGCCTATAAAAATATGTTTTAGGGTGTATATATATGTGTTAAAACTTTTTTAGGTTAAATAAATTATAAATATTCCATTTTTAAGATCAAAACCAACATCAAGTCTATGGAAACAAGGGAAAAAGCTCGACAAGACAAATTCAAGCACTCATATATTTCATGAGGTTATGAATGGTGTCCAAAGAGATTAAGGGTGGTTATAAGGGACCCATAATATTAATTTTTTAGAATTTATTAGGAACTTAGACGTGTAATTTTTATGAACAATGGTTAAGAAGTTAGACTACTCTAAAACCCTTACCAAGGACTAGTTTTGGGAAATGGAGTTGGATAGCTACCAAAATGAGATCATTTATCTAGAATGGCAAAGTTAAGTTTTATATCAATCCTTTAGGCTACTTCAAACCAAGATGAATTGTATATATGGGGGTAAAAACTAGGTTTTTCTCACTATTTTATGTGTTTTGTAGGTTATAAGATGTTTCAAGAGATGTAAATCACATGGATGTAAAGATTGAAACTTGAGATAACTCCCAATGTAAACTTAATACCTTGAATATATTCCTAAGTTCCTCAAATAGGTGTTTCAACTATCTACTCAAATTTAGCCTATTAGAAAATTTAGTGAAGAAGATGGAAAAATTTAAGTGATCTAAATTTAAGGTGTCATTGATGCTTCTAAGGCCATGGAGGGTCTTGATAGGTTTCATCCACCTCCCCCCATGGATTTTCATGGAAAATTGATCTTAAATTTGAAGAAAAGTCTGCAAGGTGCATGGAAGGGAAATTTTCTAGATAACAGATGATGATGGCTCTTTCCCAAGTGATTCCAGAAGACCAAGCATGCAAATAATGCATGGAGAGGAATATCTGAGAGCCTCCCCTTCCATCCCAATAATTGGACCTATTCTTCATCAGTTATTGGATGTTCAAACAAGCCCAATCATGAAGGTAGTTTTCTATACAAAAAGAGGAGTTTTGTGCCACTTTGCATAACTTTGATGACTTTAATTAACCTTTTTACTCTAGACCTTGCATGGTTTTTTCCATAATATCTCTAAATTCACAATTAACTCCTTGGATAAGCTTGACAAGTGTCCTTGTGACCCTTGAAATTATGTTCTCTCTCTCTCTCTCAAGTTCTATAAGAACTAGCCATTTTAGCCATTGTATGGATGCTCCACCTGAGTATGATGAAGACCTACTCATTTGTATAACCTTTTATCAATAAAATGACTAAGTGTTACCTCTTCCATGACTATAATTAGTTTTTGTTACTTGAATGTTAGATTTGATTAGTGAAGACTATGGATTCTTTAGCAAGTTGTCACATTCTCTCACCTATTTGCAACTTCTTATTATAGGGCATGTGATGTGTTATAAGAAATGTTAAAGTTTAATTGAGTTAGTCTCTTCATTAGTGCCACTCAATGCATATTGTCTAACCCTCCTAGCTTTGCACATTCATCCATAACCCCACAATGTAACATTGATGTAAGAAGACATAAATTGGAGAGTGTATGTTTAATTTGTCTTTTGATTTCAAGTGTATCATACATATGGTTGGAATTCATTAGTCAATTTGGTGTATCACCTCCCTTAGAATAGTTTGTTTTCAATTATCTTTGTCCTTTTTCACCCCCCACAAGTTTAGTTATAGGTTCAATCCTAGGTGGTACATCGAGGGAGCTAGCCCTATCTCTAGACTCACCTCATTCTTTAAGCTACCCACAAGCCTAGAGATGATTCAATTATACCACTTGGATGAGGAGATCTTTGCATCTCCTCAAAGGGTGAAAATCCATGTGATAACAAATAGTTTCATCTAAAGTAATGAAATAATGAGGTTATATTTCCAAATCCTTAATTATGTAATGTTATTGACTAAAATAAGGTTAAATTAATGTCATCATGATGAGATAAGACTAGATAACCACACAAGAAAGAGGGGGAAAATAAACAAAGAGATAGGAAGTAATATAAATAGTACAAGGCCAACTAGGTTAACTTAGTACAATAAATAGGGCCTACAAATAGTATAAGGTCGACCCAGTACAGTGAATAGAGGTTGGAAAAAGATTTAAAAGGGTATATAAATAGTACAAGGTCAATTGGCTTGATCTAGTATAGTGAACAGAGGCTAAAAAGATATAAGGTTGACTGGGTCAACCCTATATAGTAGATAGGAAAAAATTAAGAGGGTTAAAACAAATTGTGAATTGAAACAAGTTGACTTTTGTAAGTAATTTAAAAATAAATAATTGAAAGGAAAAAAGTAGTCAATTGGATTAACATTAGACAATCCACTTGAAACACACAACACAAAACCTTGCACCAATGTTTTTGCAATACAAAATATAATTGAGTAGAGAGTTGGTAATCAACTAGAATGACTATTATATTATTAAGATATGATTTTGAATGTGATAAGAAGTTAGATATAAGCAAGGAACTAGAATTCCATCTAAGGATAGTTTCAGGTAGTTTAGGTTAAAAGGGATCTGTAGTGGTAATGATATAGGCTTGTTATTGGGACCTACCCCATCACTTCACAAATAATAATGATAAGAGTGTCAGGTGATTAGCCAAAATATACCATCAACCATGTTTTATACTTGACCAAAACATCAATTCAACTTCCCCCTTGGTGATGAAATCCAAGAAGGTTAGCCTTGGGTAGATAAATTTTAAAATTCTTGTTTAGATTTTATGATTTGGTCATGTGTGCATAAAATATAAAATATTGAAACTAAATGGTTAATTAAAAAAAAACCTAATTAATCTATGTGATCTATTCTAAGCATGCAAGCAACAAGAAAATAAAGTGTGAGCTAATTACTAGCATACAAGGTTAATTCTAACTTTGAAATAAGGTACAATGTTGATATGGTAAACAATGTATGCATATAATATAGAATAGGATCAATAGGGTTGATCCTATACTATAGAAATAAGGTGTGAAAATAAACAGGGTTGGTAGTGTCGACCTAATTATCTAGACATCACACAAAACATAGAACTAGGTTGACAGGGTCAATCTAGTTGACTATACAGGGGTAGTTTTAAATATTGCAAACTATATAAGGAAAGACTATAAAGAAGGAGATATAAAGTATATAAATGAACATTTATGGATCCACGATGTAGGTAATGAAGATTATTATTCAAGAGCCTTGATATATGCTTGTAAAGTCTACTAACAGGGTTGACTGGGTCTATTAAGCTTTGTAAGAACCTGCTACTAAATACTTGGAATGTACAGGGTCAACTGGGTCAACCTAGTACACTAAAATTTATGCCTAAAACTATATAAGGTTTACTAGGTTGACCTAATACTCTAGACTAGATGTTTAAAAATCTAAAAAACCTATACTAGGTTGATAGGGTTGATCTAGTAGCCTATATCTAAAAACTTGCGCATAGAAATTAGAGATAAGTTGATACAATCGACCTAATATGGAAAATATATGATTAAAATAATGATGAAAAATAATGGCATAAATTACATAGGGTGAATAAATACTACAAGGGTTAGTTCACATCAGGTTCACTAGAATGTATGCAATAAAAAATGCATCATATCTATAAATCAATCCTAGCTCAAAGAAGATAGAGCATACCTACCCTTCTAATTGGGAATAAATTTTTTAAGCATGATCATGACCAAGATGGGGATCCATTATAACCGATTAGGGGATGACTTGTCATAGTACACCATGCTAGGAAGGGTTCCAAAGCCAACCATCTAACATAATCATGTAAAAACCCTAAAAGAGTCCTAGGTTTAATGCTCACTCTATTATAATAAACAAGAAAGTAAATCTAATATAGTGCACACCAAAGCTTGTGGCACAAATTGGGGGTTATAAATAAAATAAACTAAACTAAACATGAAGACATATAGTCACATCAATGTATATATAATCCTAATGCATGGAAGGAGAAGCACTACTACATTATCTATCTACTCTTACAAAGGAGACATAAAGTTAGGAATACTTACCTTTGAAGATGAACCTGTCAAGCCTCAATCTCTCCCTTATCCAAGGTGTTTCATAATAAATTATTGTGGTATGTAAGGATAAAAAATACAAATCAGCTCTAGGCTACATAACCTATCTATGCATCCAAAAGATTTCTCCACAAAATAATATTCGTATCTCAAAAGAAAGTATGGAACCCTAAGATTTATTCCTCAAGTAGAATGGTCAATAAGTAAATGTTCATTTTTAATTATTATTCTTCTCTTCTCTTCTCTTGAAATGGTCAGAAATGAACTTATATATATAGGTATATCTCGCCATAAATATTTCTAAATATTTTAGTTATACGAGGTCGACCCAATTGACCTTGTATTTTTTTGGGAGCTAAATCACTAGGTCTTAAGCTAATTTGACTAAAGGGATAAAACAACTCAAAGTGAAAAATAGCCCTGAATAATAAAGGGCCATCCTAGTTGACCCTATATAGTAATTATATGATGAAAATTGTATGGGGTTGACCTAGTCAAACTAGTATAGTTAACTAGTGAAAGGGGGTTAAGGCAAGAACAAGATGGGTTAAACATGATAAATTTCTAGAATAGGTACAATAGAGAAGAATAATCTTAGGGTAAATGGTTTTAGGACACAAGTTTATAGATAGAAAGTGGAAAAAGGTACAATAATCTTATGAAGCACCAATGGTCTACCCACCCCTTTCCAAGTGCACCTCTTAAGGTGTGCACTCAAAGAGATTGAGACTTGATGGGTTCCTACAATATATAAAGTGTCAATAAGTGATAAAATTTTAAAAATATTATGTGTATACACACTTATCTTGTGGATATATTTAATGCATAGGGAAAGTCTTTAACATAGAGCTGTTCTATCCTTGTGATTATTACAATCCACAATAACCTATTTCAAATCACCATTGGCCAAGTGAGAGTTTGAGGCATGATGGGTTCACTTCAACAAGGTAAGTATACTCCTAACCCTTCATATTTTGATAAGTAGATATTATATAACTAATGGATTTAATTTTATGTTGGCAATATGATTTTCATTAATGTCAAAAGGATCAGATAGGATTGATGGAGAGAAGAGCATGTTTCACAGTTGTAATATGAAAAGTTGTCATGCTTTTATAAAGACCATGTATGGATGTTTAAATTCAAAAAAATAAAATATCCATTATGGTTTTTTTAATTTACATGCTATAAATATGGTCCACAAGTTTAGAGGAGAAGGAATGAGCTCATAATTGATCTATTTATCTCTTGGACATTATAGGTTTTCTCAGTAAAACCGTAAAGGCTTAAGTCATGGTGTTAATAAGTAATTTATATTTTGATAGTGATTGGCTATATCTTATAACCAATAACTTAAGTACATATATTTATTAATAAATTATCCCCTCAACCTAGAAATTATCGACTCTAAGAAATGATCAAAGGACTTAACAATTCCTAAGTCTTAGACTTTATATTATGTCCAATATTGATCAATGGCTATCACTTCATCATATGCAAATGATCTAATGAAGTGAAGAAAAGTCAAATTATCAAAGGCTCCTCTAAGTAAATGCACTAGTCACAAGTTTCACATTCATGGAGCTTGTTAGATAAAGACCAAATAAGTGTTTGCTTGTTAGAAGATCTGATGATGAGCAGGTGATAGTGTAAAGGAAATCCAACAGATTGAATATACTCAAATGCTATAAAGTTCTTGAGGTTTATCAACATAGTGATGAGTTAAAGACTGAACAATTTTGAGAATATTGATGGAGTGAAAGTGATCCAAAAATGTAATAAGTGGTGAGATGGGTTAAAGATCTTGACATTTAAAAACTAGATAGAAGTAAAGATCATGCATATTTAAAGATATAATGGCACGTAGAAGCTTAAATGAGAAATATCAATAGATTGAGTGGACTCAGATGAAATAAAGTGATCGATGTTTATTGACATAGTGGTGAGTTAAAAACCAAGAATGTTCAATAAGATCAATAGAACAAAAGTGATCCAAAGATGTAAGAACCAATGAGATGAGGTTAAAGTGTTGAATTTTAACAACCAAGTCTAGGTAACGTTCATTAGAGTTCAAGGATATAATGACACATAGGAAATAGGATCTAGAGATTGACAAACATGTTTTAAAGAGTATAACATTAATAGTATATAGAGATATGATGGAGTTAGATATCTTGGATATGGCATGAATAAATAGATCAAAGGCCAGTATTTAAAGTGTTTAAATTCTAATAGACAAGTGGAGGAACATGAAGGAACTTGCATATAAGCTCTATATCTCAACATAGACAACAAGATTGATCGATCCAACTAGTAAAATATACATTAAAGATCCTATGCATAAAAATGTGAGTTTAAAAGATTATATATATAGTAAAGATACCTAAAATTAAATGGAATTAAGATGTGGTAAACTTATAGTCCATGTCATAATGAACTAGAGTCTAGAATTGGGATGATGTGTTATAGTTTGAGTGTGAATACATAGAAGATATGGAACATTGGATAATTTTTTTATATATATGAAATTGAGGACACAAGTAGATGATACTAGATCTATTCAAAGTGTGTCAAAATATAAAATCATAAAGACACAAAACTAGAGCGGGTACAAAAGAGCAGTCATTGGTGAATCCAATGAAGTATGTCGAATAAACACATATCTAGATACATAATAGAGGAATAGAGAGGAGCAGAGAGGAATAAAGACACAAAGAGGATGAGTAGACTATGATAATTTTTAAATTAGACTTGTAATAAATAATATAGATCTAGATTAATGTATGAATCTAATTTGTAAATTGGAGTTGTAGCTTCATAAAAGAGTCTGATGGGTTGGTGCCATCAGATAAGATGAGTGGGTGATAAATATAGGGAGTGGGTTCTTACTTAGAGTTGGTGCTTTTAAATCAAGGGATTGGTGTCTCCTTAGGATTAGTGTCCTTAAACATTGTAACTAGTGAAGTTTGTAAGTGAGGTTGGATTAGAACAGTAGCTTCTAGTAGATATTCTCACCATGGTTTTTCCCTTTGGGTTTTCCATAATTAAATATTATGTCATGTGTATTTTTGTTTGTATGATCTCTGCATATTTGATTTGATCCACATAGATCTTTAATACATTCTAAAATTTATTAAAGGACCATTTTTAATTCATATAATGATTCACCCCCCTCTTAGTATCTAGTTATGTTCCAACATTATATCTCTCCTTGCATTGATTATTTCTATGTTATATTAGATATAATTATATTTGCATGTATATTATCTTCCCTATTTGTGCCATAAAATTTGGTGAGAATTATATTATATTTCATATTCATTTACTAAATTATCTCACTTTTTTATTTAGTAGATTATTTTTCTTATTATTATTAAAATCATAATACCTAGCTAAGGTTATCACAAAATGGTATTTGACTAGAGGACTTAGAAATATCTCCTTTTCTATTGAGTCATAAGATATCCCTTAGTTTAGGTTTTATTGGAGAATTTTTAGTGATGTCATGGAGGTGTCTTAGTGAGTGGATAAAGTACCTTGATAGTCTAAGTGACAATGAGAAAGTGTGCAATGTGCTTATCCTAGTATAATTGAAGTAGGTTTGTTTGATATTATATTTTGGCATGGATAGAGATGATTAGGGATGAGTATGGAGTGTTGAGGATGTGAAAGGGGTACTACCAATGGTTCATAATGATTGAAGATCTTGTGTGCATGAGTGGAATTTACCTAGATCATCATTACTTTCATCTAGATAATTTAGGTCCAATAGTAAAAATTTGAGTAGGTAGTTTTCTAACATCACCATTGCCACATGTGGATGATTCAGGGGGAGTTGGCCATATGATTGTAATCACATTAATCCCTAGTTACTATTTTCTAAATTTTAGGTCATGTGACTAAACACAATAAAATATATGCAATTGTAAAGTTGGGCTCCCAAGTAGTTTGATAGTGTTTTCCCATAGCCAAATTTGCAATATGACAAGAAAACCTGAGAAGGCATTTTGATGTTGTTATATTTTTCACATGTGAAGGTAAGAGGATAAAATGTTCATATGGGTTTATTCAATTTTGTGCCTAGTTGATTTGTGCTAAATTTTAGATCATGTGATGAAGTGTGTCAAAAGATATGAATCTAAAAAGTTGGAATTCCAAGTAGTTTTAGACATAGTTGGCTCTGTGGTATAAAAATATGAGTGATCAGATTAATGGCATTATATCTTACATGTCTGAAGGTTTCAAGAGTAGGTTGATATATGGTTAGAATGTGAGGAGATCATATGGTCCAAATTTTTAATCATGCATCTAAGTGAATCAAAAGTTATCAAGGTTCAAAGTTGGATTCCTAAACATATTGAAATGGTTCCCATACTTAGTCAATTTTGCATAAGGTAAAGTTTAAGTAGCATCAACAAAGTGCATTACTTCAATATGTCAAGAAGTAGCGAGATGAGGACAAGTGTTTGTATTTTAACATCCAGAAAAGATAAAGATTGAGTTTCTTCCAAGATATAATGGTAAGAAAGTGATCATATAAATAGATATAAATGGTGTGCATTAAAGTCAAGAGTTGTCTATCATGACTAAATTGAGGATAATCCCATAGAGATCGATAGTGTGATTGAGTAAAAGTTTCTAGATTACACAAGATTAGGTCAATTATTTGAAGTTTAACATTTAGGCATGGGTGTACTATGTGTTAAAGCTTGAATAAGATTGATGGTACATGATACATCTAGAGACATGGGAGAAAAAGATGTGAACAAAGTGGCCAAGGTTTAACTATGACCATTTGTACTTGAATATTTGAATTTGTAAAGGAAAGACCAGTGTCTAGTTTTTGGGCCATATCTTTCGATATAGATAGAATTTTCTCATGGTGTAAAAAGTGAATTTGTAGAAAAATCTATGGTTCATCTAGAAATATAGCTTTGAAGATATGAAAGTGTGTATATTAAAAGTTATTAAAGTTTAAATTTGACCATGTTTTCATGTATATCCTACAAGTGACCCAAGAAGATTGTTTGATCTTGTTTCGATATTATTTTGATATTTATTGATGAAATAGCTGTTGGGGAGTGTTTTATACTCTATGAGTATGTTATATGTTAATTATTAATGCTTATCCAATCATATAAAATATGAAAAAAGGTTTATAAATTGACTAAGTGTTCACTCATAATGGTTTTTGTATAGAATGTTGATTGAGCAATTTGTGCTTAAGGATAAGGGTACTGTGATGGATATGGGAACATAAAGATGACCTATAGATCATGTGACATGGGTCCATGATTTTTAAAGTGCTCATGTGTTCTTATTTATCCTAGATAAGTATCAAAAAGGTGAATAGGTCATCATAGGACCTAAAAAATGACTTAGGCTTATTTGAAAGAGAGTTGTGCTTAAGTGTGACCCATGTAAGATACCTTAAGAGTGTAGGTAAGTATTATGTAAAATAAGGAAATTTTGTAAACTTGATAGATCATGAATGCTATATATATAATGAAACTAAATGTGATAGTTTCTAGAGTTGTGAAATACTTGAGAGATTTGAGTAAGGCTTGTTGGAAAAGAGGATAGGTAGTGTGCCTATTTGATGGTTAGATTAGTAGAGAAGATTAAGAACTATATGTATGACCTATAGGTCATATTTATAATGTATTAATGGTGATCTTATAAGTTGATGATATGATAATAGGTCTTAGTGTACATATGAGGATAGTTTTAGTGAATAAGGAGAGAGATCATGGCATACTTACGTGAGAGGCATGTATGAAATAGAGAGGGAGTTTGTGTAGGTGTTATAAAAATAGAGATGCATCATTAGGTGTTAAATACATTAGTTCTAAGGTGGACATGTTCACTTCAAAGGAGGGTACAAAGGACTTGATTTTCCTTAGGGATAGTTTCTTCTTGTGAAATAAGTGTTTTACTAAAGGCCTTTAGTTAGGAGGATTTGGTCAAGAGGATTAGATCAAGGTTTTATGGTCTAAATGAGTTGACTAGTCTCTTGTTTGTAATTTATTATTAGATAAGTAGTCTATGTGTTGAAGGATTGAGAGTGGGTTTTATTTTCCATGAGGATTTCCCATAGGAACTATGTGTTATGTGTTTGACCTTGTGTATGTATTGAATGAATGATCTCTCTCATTAATATTTCTTGATCAAGTTGATATATGTTGATTGCTTAATAATTTGAAAGGTTTGGAATTGAAATTGAAATATATGGGCTCACTAATTTACCCCCTCTTAGTGATTGTACCTCTAACAATTGGTATCAGAACAGGTCCTTTGGAGGTAGCCTAATAGCTTGAAGGTGATCCTAAGTAGGTACAAAGATGGCTAAGTAGTTGAAGAAAGAGAATGAATACTGAAAGGTCATGATCAAGGCACTTGAATAATAGATATACATTTTGAAGAAAGATGCCAAAGAGGATTAGAAGGTTATCAATGACCTCAAGGTTTAGCTACAAGATTCTAAGGAAAGTTTGATTTCAAAAGAGGAAAGTTGTTCAAAATAAAAAGACATCATGAATGAATAAGTGTTATATGATAGTGAAGAAGAAGAGGTTGATCTAGAAGCTGAGATCATAAAAAGCAATCACAAGATGAGGTACGTGATGAAAGGTCTTGAAACACAAATTAGTTCTCTTATGGGAAGTTTGATAGAGTAGGCATGTAGATAAAAGGATGACATGGATAAAGAAGCTAAGGAGGATAAGAAGACTATCCAAGTTCTCAAAGGTCAGTTAATGGTTACAATTTCAAGTATGAAATCTAAAGAGGATGAGAGCATTCAATTGGAAACCAAGCTAGATTCATTAAAGGATCAGTAGGAGCTTGTTATAATTAAGTTGGATATGATAGAAAAGAAGCATGAGAATCACGAGTATGTCAAGGAGAATAAATGATTTGAAAGCAATACAAGAAGGTCTACTAGATAACCAAATGCTTCAAGGTATGTTAATTTATTCCATGGTCATTGTTATACATGTATTAAGTATGGTCATAGAGATAAGGACTATAGAAGGAATTTAGTGAAGTATGGACATTCTTGGAGCCTTAAAAGAAGGAGCATTTGGTCAAGGAGAAGTCATAACTCATATCAGTCAAGAGGTACATTGATTGATATTATTTTCTATAATTTCAATAAAGTAATACATTTTGTCAAATTCTGCAAGAAAAGTTTAAAGAAGCACTCTGCTCCTAAAAGACAATCAATGGTGTTGACACCAAAAACTATGGAGGATAATCTTGATCAAGGTGGACTTCCTGTTACAACAAAGAAGGAAATAGATATAAATAAGATACAAGATGACCAATAGAATTTATCTTCTATCCAAATAGAAAAAGAAGATCACAATCATTATCAAGAAAAAAATATGAATGATTTTATTTGTTTTAGTTGTCATAGAGTTGGTCACATTACTATGTATTGAAAGAACAAGTTAAATGAGTTCCCAAAGCAAAATAAGGTGTATGAAGATCTTAGTGTGGAAAGAATAGGTCACAAATGGGTATGGAAACCCAAGTCTATTAGGAGAGATTAGTTTGAGACCAAGGATGGTTTATTTTCCATGATCGACAAAAAGCAAAGTCAAGAATTTATGTTGACAAAATTTATTGATAAAATTGAAGAAAAGAATAAAGTTAAGAATTCATTCAAAATCAAGAAAGACTACAAGTCAAATGAGATTATTGAGATATGGAACTCTCTAGAGTTTCTGGACTCTTAGCCTCTCTATGAAAAAAGGTGTCTCTTTAAGCTTCAAGGAGACACTTTATAAAATCAAGAAGCATGATGGATGTTCATTGGGTATTGATTGTTGTTACAAGACAAGTAACATCATGAGAAGTTATGTTGGATTACTATGAAGGACTTTGTTGATTAGCAAACTTGTGTGTCATGTTTTCTCTCAATTTTTGAAGAACTAGCCCAAAGTATGAAAGGTAATGACTTGAGGTTTTGATGCTTACAAACCCTAAGGTGTGTGTTTATGATGCCAATGACTCAATTTTGATATACAGAGATATGTAAACATCAAGTGGAGAATATGCAGTGGTTTCATTAGTTGATGATATGCTTATAATGCATGATTGAGCCTAGTTTAGTGTTCTTTGTCATGAAATAATGTTGGTAGTACGTGTAGGGTCTGTAAGAAGGGATTGGTAGTTTCCAAGTGTTTGATTAAGGATGATGGAGTGTCAAGAAGATTTTGGTTCTTAGAAAGGTTTTTGGACTTCTTTGTGATGTGTTCCAAGTATTTTTGTATCTTGATGATCCTATTTGTGCCAATTAAAGATTTGTGAGTGCTCTCAATTTTATCAATGTTTGGCTTAAGGGAAAGCAGGCCTAAAATAAGTTATAAGAATTCTATGTTCCCAAAGGTATGGACACTAAATTTTTGGTCCAAAAGTGTGTGATGGTTATCTCTAGGTGTGTAAGAAGTTTTACAGGTGGATGTTGACTAGAATGAGGTTTATTAACTCAGTTTGTTTTGAGATTCTAGGGTTTTTGGATATGCTATAAAAGTGGTGTGACTTATGAGTTTAGGTATGAGTATTATTAATATATTTAATGGTCCAAATGAGTTTTCAAATCAAGCTTCACATAGATCTAAAGGTTTATGGATTTTAAGTTATTCAATTTTTTGTCAAGATGGAGTCCTAATTGACAAGTTGGTTTTTGAAGGAAGTATGTCACATAAAATGGTATAGATGATTCAAATTGGTGTGCTTGAGGTGGCATATTAGAGTTATCTAGATATGAATTTTTAGGTCTTGAAGTTGTGTCTACAAAAATTTGTGGGCTCTTCAATTCCAAGTAGGGCTATAAGGAGACTAGACATGCCTAGTGATAAAAAGAGTGAATTTTGTTTAGTTTATCCAAAAGAATAAGGAATGAGTATTTAAAGGTGAGTTATCAAGATTTATTTAGAGCATTTTTATATTTTTTGAGTGCATAAATTTTTTTTGGTCATTATTAAGGTGGTTCAATATAGAAGGCTAGTAAGATTTAATGGTGGTTCTTCATGATGTGTGAGGATCTGAAGATTATCAAGAGGTAAAATGGCTCAAAAATATTAGGGGGAGTTTGTATCAAATGTATCTTTATAATTTCCATTATTTTTTAGTGTTTTGTGTGTTCTTTCTTCATTGGTTGCAGTACCTGGTTGAAGAGAGTGTTGGCATGGAACAAGAAGAATTTGTCAAGGTAAGAAGAGGTAGGCTCAAGGTAAGGGGCATTTTTTCCTATCTTTATATGATGGTATACTCCTATTTGTATTATTTTTATGTCCTTAGGATCATTTGGTGCCTGCTTTTCCATTGTGTCAAAGGGGGAGAAAGTTCCTATTTTGGAGTGCTCAAAGAGAGAAGGTGAGTTGTATATTGCTATATGATGTGTGTTGACATCAATGATAAAGGTAGATATTGTTTGATAAATGTAAATTATGTCATGGTGATGTCATGGAGGTTTCCTAGTGAGTGGATTAATTTATTTGATATTCTAAGTGATAATGATAAAGTGTGTAATGTTCTTGTCCTAGTATACTTGAAGTAGGATTGGTTGATAATCTATTTTAGCTTGAATAGAGATGATTAGGGATGAGTATGGAGTATTTAAAATTTTCAAGGGGTCTTATTAGTGTTCAATAATGTTTTAATAGCTTTTTTTCATGAGTGGAATTCACCTGGTTCATTATTGTTCTCATCTAGACATTTTAGGTCTAATAGCAAAAAATCTAAGTAGGTAGTTTATTAATATAACCATTGCCACATGTGGTTGAGTTAGGGGGACTTGGTATTATTATTTTAATCAAATTAGTCCCTAGGTACTATTAACTAAATTTTAGGTCATATGACTAAGTGTGACAAAAGACATGAAAATGCAAAGTTGGGTTCTAAGGTAGTTTGATAGTGTTTTCCCATACTTAGTCAAATTTGTAATATGACAAGAAAAATTAAGTAGTCATTTTTATGTTGTTATATTTCACATGTGTGAATGTATGAGGATAAAATTTACATATTGGTTTGTTATATTTTGTGCCTATTTTATTTTCACTAAATTTTAGATCATGTGATGGAGTGTACCAAAAGATATACATGTGCAAAGTTGGCATTCTAGGCAGTTCTAAACATAGTTGGCTCTATGGTAGGAAAATCTAAGTGAGAATATTAATTTAATTATATATTTCACATGTAAAGGTTAAAAAAATAGGTTGATAGATGATTGGATTTTCTTATGTGATGAGATCATATGGTCCAAATTTTATATCATGCATCTAAGCACAACAAAAGTTAATGAGGTTCAAAGTTGGCTTCGTAGATAGATTGCAATGGTTCCCATACTTAGTAAATTTTTCATAAGGTAAATTTTAAGGAACATCGATGGAGCATGTTACTCCAAGATGTCAAGAATTAGTGAGATAAGGACAAGTGTTCAAAGTTTAACATCAAGCAAAAATAAAAATCAAACTTCTTTCAAGATCTAACGGTGAGTGGGGGAACATATAGATAGAGATCAATGGTGTGAATTAAATTTAAGGGGTTTAAGTGAGTTGTCTATCATGAATAAAGTGAGGATAATCCCATAGATATCTATGTTGAGCAATGAGTTAAAGTTTCCAAATCATATGAGATGAGGTCAATTATTTAAAGGTTAATATTTGGACATTATCACACTCTGCATTAAAGCTATAAGAATATCAATGGTTCAAAATCAATCTGGAGATGTGAGAGCATGAAATGTGAGAAAAGTGACCAAGTTTTAACTATGACCATTTTCATTTGAATTTTTTAATTTTTAAAGGAAAGACCAGTTTTTGGTTTCTAGGCCATATCTTTTGATCTATATAGAATTTGCACATGGTGTAAAAAGAGAATTTACACATGGTTTTTGGGCCATATCTTTTGATCTATATAGAATTTGTAGAATATATATATTTGAATATCTGAAAGTGTGTACAATAAAATTTATAAATATTTAAATTTTACTATGTTTTCATGTATATCCTACAAGTGACCTGAGAAGACTGTTCGATCTTATTTTGATATTATTTCGATATCTCTTGGTGAATTAGATATTGGGAATTAGTGTAGACTTAATGAGGATGTTTTATTCACATCATGAAGGTTTGATAAATTATATATAGTTAGAATAAAGGTTTATAAATTGACTATGTGCTCATTCATAATAATTGTTATATAGAATGTTGTTTGAACAATTTGTGCTTAAGCAGAAGGGTATTGTGATGGATATGGTAACCTAATGAAAACCTATAGATCATGTGACATTGGTCCATGATTTTTAAAGTTTTATTGTGATATTATTTTTCTCAAATAATTTTCAAAGAGGTGAATGGGTCATCATAAGATCTAAAAAATGACTTAAGCTTATTTGAAAGAGAGTTGTGCTTAAGTGTGACCCATGTAAGATGCCTTAAGAGTGAAGTCAAGTAGTATGGCCAATAAGTAAATTTTTTTAACTTTTTATATCATGAATTCTCTATGTATATTGAAACTAAATGTGATTGTTTTTATAGTTATGGAAGACTTGAGAGACCTGAGCAAGGCTTGTTGGCAAAGAGGATAGGTAGTGTGCCTATTTAATGGTTTGATGAGTACTACAGATTAAATACTATGTGTATGATATATAGGTCATATTTTTGATGTATTAATAGTTATCTTTCAAGTTGATGATATACAAAGAGGTTTGAGTATGCATATGAGGATAGTTTGAGGGAAGAAGGAGAGAGATTATGGCATGCTTATGAGAGAGACATGCATGAGAAAGAGAGGGAGTTTGTGTAGGTGTTATAAAATTAGAGATCAATCATTAGGTGTTGAATAAATTAGTTATAAGGTGGAGGTGTTCACTTCAAATGAGGGTCTAAAGGACTTCATCCTCCTTAGGGTTAGTTTCTCTTTTTTAAATAGGTGTTTCACTAAAGGCATTTGGTTAGGAGGAATTGATCAAGATTTTTTTGGTCTAAAGGAGTTGACCATTCCCCTTTTTGTAACTTATTATAGTACAAGTAGTCTATGTGTTATATGATCGATATTGGTTTTTATTCCCCATAAGGGTTTCCCACAAAAACTATGTCTTATATATTTGATATTGTGTATGTATTGAATGAATGAGCTCTCTTGTTAATATTGCTTGATCAAGTTTATATATGCTAATTGTTTATTATTTTGAAAGGTTTGGAATTGAATTTGAATAATATAGACTCACTAATTCAACCCCTCTTTTTTAGTGATTGTACCTCTAATAGGTTTATCATATCCATTATTGGTCATGACCTTGATATAAAAAAGTATTACTAAGTGGATAGTTAGTTGATTACATTCTCTGAGCTTGGATATTACTGAGTATGATTAATTATAGATCTATCTTATTTAGCTTGCATATAGTATACACCAAAATCATATCATATTGTATTTTTCACTGATTTTACATGATTTTTTCACTAGAAATAATCCTTATTTGGTCTCCAATGGTTGATTGATCATTTTCACTAATTTTACACCAAAAATCATCCATTAGAATTTATATAGGGTTTACAAGCCATGTTACTACTTTGGTCATGCAATGATGGATTTAATATCACATTTAGATCTTAAACACACACTCAACTTTCAATTAGTATTGGGGTATTAACAATATAATCCAATTTATTCATTGTAGAAGAAATATCCAAAGGTCCTACCTTCTCTAGTCACCAATTTTGCACTAGAAGACACAATAGTTCACATATTTAATCAAGTGTATTAATTCCTTGTTAATAGATATATAAGTTCCTTTTCATTTACTTCTTTATTTCCATGTTAATTAAGGATTGAATTTCATATATATTTTATTTAAGGTTTGTGTGAATCATAATTCAATTATGTGACTTACATTCAAGATTGTTATTCACATGTAAGTTTAGGTACATATTTTCCTTTACTCTAGTACTTTCACTTTGTTTCATTAATATATTAAAATGGGGGGAAATATAGACACATAAATTAACATTTAAGATGAAAGAGTGTACTTTTGATTCCCCCTTTTATACCACTTATCTTTTCCCTCATTCCATAGTATTTCAACTTCCTTCCTTCACTTTCTATGTGGATGACATATTACTGAAAGCAAATAATGATCTCATAATGTTCATATTTCTTATTAAAAATGGATATATCATATCCTATAAATGATTCATACCCCTTGGTAATATTTGTTTCTCCTTAAACAATAACAAACCATTTGCATAAGATCACTCACTAGTCTAATCTAGTTCTAATGACCACTTCTTCCTACCAAATAATAGTTAGTTGTTCAAATTCAAATTTATATAATGGGTTGTTCCACATGTTTAGTAAGCCATATCTAAATAAATTCCTTATTGATCAGTATAAATATATATTTTAAGTCATTTGACATACAAGAGACTTCTATATTTAAAATCACCAAAAATCTAGTAGCACATTAAAAGTAAATTCCCTTTTCACCTAATTATTATATATGACCCTAGTATCCCTAAGCTAAATTTTGAGTATAGCTAAAAGTTCATAAGTCATGGTTGAATAACTTAATCAAACATGAATTTCACAAGCATATAGCATTACACTAGTATTACATACACACTACTATAGGCATGGGAAATATACATGTATTTTGATCCCTCCTCAAACTATTAATATGTAGGAAGTGATCAATATAGGGAGTTTTGAGGTCTAGCACAAATTTAAAAACTAACCAATTTTTTTGTTTTGTTTCATTAATTCATCTTTACCTATGATTCTAGGGTTAAAAATGAAGAAGATGTCACACAATGGTTTTTTTTAATAGATTCAAGAGATCTCCCATAATAACATAGGTCACATAAGGGAAGACAACTCACCTCATCAACCATAGAGAACAAAAACCTATAGGATGCTAGTGTGCCCTAAGGACAATAATGTTTTGTGAACTTATCTAGATCCAGTGGCCTTTTTTAGAGATTAATCAAAAGGTTTTTCCTAATTCACAACATCATGACATTTCCTCCCATCTAGTTTCATAGTTTTTATCTTAGTCATACATTCTATTTTTATAGAGATCTCTTTATTGAACTATCCCTCTTTATTGAACTATCCATTTTTATCACTTTTCCAAATATAGTAGCTTCAAATAAATTTGTATTTTTTTGCATATCTATAAAATTATAATTTTGCATAGTAGTTTACATAATTTAGGTAATTAATTCTCTTTTTACAAAAAAATGATAAAATAGTTGCAATTTTAAATATTAAAAAATTCAAATAATAATAAATGAAAAAATGATTGTATATAGTGCATTAATATTGTTTCATCATGATATTCTTCTACTTATTATTTAACCCTTTTTTTATGTTTAAAATTTTTAGGGAGAGAATAACTTAATCAAAAAAATGGTTGAGTTATTCTAAGATCAAACCAATTGAATATTTCATATACACAAAATTATGATATAATGTTGAATTATGAAAGTGTCCTAAATATAAAAAGTATAATGCCAAATAGTAATTTTAATAGAACAACACAAAGAAGAAATAATACTTGGATTATTTACTGATGTGTAGGTGGAGCTATTTGAAGTTGGTGCATGATAATATAGAATGATGCTCCATAGTGATTTGTAAGATTCTAAATATTTTCTCTCTATCAACCTCGAGACTATCGTCAAGATCTAGACACTAATGTTGACGCATATGTCTTTATTATAACACTTTTATCTGGTAGGAATATAGGTCATTTTTTTATAATGAATAATTGTGCCTATTAGGTTTCACTATTAACTTACAAATTATCAGCTTGAATCATGTGCACAAGTTCTAGATATTAGACTTTTTTCTCAAAACCTTAGCTCCTCTAAATTGGGCCTGTCACCTTAAAAAGTAAGGGTTAGTGGGTTCAAGTGAATTTTGTATGACCTTAAAGACCCATCTATTTATGAGCACTCCATCCATATCCATATAATATGAAGAGGGCCTCAAACTAGTGTAGTTCTCCCCTTTATGTAGTCTTGTGTGTGAACAATTATGCAATATGAAATATGTGAGTGCATGTAGTGATCTAGCTTCAAATATTTCTCATGAACTACTTTTTGAATGATTTAGACCTATAAGAAGATAAATCATAGATTGATTTCGAAATAGGAAAGAATAGGGTAGTAGCAATTAGTTGTGTAAATGATTAAGTGAGATTGATAAGTGTTTTCTTGGAAATTTCTAGATGATAATAAATGACCTTTTATTTTATATTTATACCAAAGCTTTTGAAATGATCGCACATGAAGGTTAATTAAAACAAATAGTTTGACCCATATATTTTAAAATATTTTAAAATTTAACCATTTATAAGGCTTGGAAAATAGAATTATATATGAGACACTAGCATTAATGCTAGTGTCATAATCTAGACATTAGTGTTTGAGAGGATAGAAAGTTGCTAAAGATTTGTAACTTCTAGATTAGGATATAAATCAAGTTTTATGTAGACTATGGGATACATGTAATCTAGGTAGTCAAAATATTAGGGTCTAACTTAGGATAAGTATTTAGGAACAATTAGATGGTGAATGCAAACTTTTAAGCAACGAAAAGGTTATGAGTTGAAGGGTTGAACCATGAGTGATATTTATCAAGTGTAAAAGACTAGTTTATAATATAATATAATATTTTACTATCTATATTTACCCCCCTCCCCCCACCTTTAATCTAGTAATGAATGAGGATAAAATTACTAGTATAAATGAAAGAAATATGTACATTGGTGTGTAAAACACACCTTGATTTTACTTGAGTGATGTTTGAATTTTTTTATTTGCATATCATCTACAATGAATAACATGTTACATTATAATTAGTGTATATAATACTAAAATTGAATAATTGAAATACTTAAGGGAAAATAGATCAAGGAAGGATTACACTTATGTGTCAATATAACCATGTTTCCCCTTGGTACTTCATTTTGTTAATGATGCTTCTTTCTTAAAGCATTGGAGAGAGGTTCACAACTGAACCTTGGAGATGTGATGAGGAGAATTTGAGGGTGATCATTCCCCTAGTTTAGTGAAAGAGTGAGTTATGACAAGGCCATCAAGATCATTGAATCCCAATTTCTAGGTCAAATGATCTAACCATCTCAACCTAAAAAATGGAAGTAGTGTTAAGGTTGTGGAGGGTGTTAAGTCTCAACTACACTACTCAAGGGAGCTAGCCACTTTAGACTTATAATATTTATCAATGCATCTTGGTAAGGTTGGTGCATAAATATGTATATAATATATGTGTGTATATGTGATTGGTGTATTTTCATGGCATATTATCCTCTAATGTGTCTTAAGCTTTGTTAAAATTTAAACTCTACTCTATAAACTATGTAAAATATATGGCACAAATCTAATAAAATTCATCTCAAATTTGTAAAATTAGTGTCAAATTCATAATATGCTAACCCAAATGTGTATTTGAATCATGTAAACTATGCCAAATTCTTTGACGTGTAAGTGAACCCATGTCTTGATGACATGCGCCCCCCCCATTTGACGTAAGGTAAATGTAACTAGATTGTCACCTTATCTCAAAAAGATAAGATAAACACACTATATCTATATCAATCATGTGACAATCAAGGATATATTGGTATCATGTCTAAGTATATATATCAATGAATCTTATAGAATCCAAACATAAAAATGCCTAAGATGCATGATATAGATCATGGAAACATCTAGGATTAAGAAGCACAAGCTCATAAAATAATCAATAAAATGCATAAGAGAACTCAATTTCATATAAAATGGGTCTAATGAGGCTAGAAACAATGGGCATGTTCAAATTACATACACTCAATAGGAGGACATGTTCAAATTTCTACATGCCAAAGAAACAACACTCAGGGAATTGTGGTTGATGAATAAGGAATGTGTTTAAATGTTCCACAACTGAGACAAGGTATCAAACAAAAATACACTCATGTAAGTCATGTGATAAGATTAATAAGTGAAACATAAGAATATAAAATAAGCATATCACACTAGTTCCTACATACATGTGTTATAAGAATATCTTGTAACATATCATATATGGCACATTGTGTAATATGTAAGTATGAGAATAGACATGCATAAACATTGGTATACAATCTCAACTTGATAATGTAAATTTATCATAAAATAATGGAACTAGTATAAATCATGATCAATATAAGAGATTCCCTTAATGTAGTGTGTCACAAGGGTGGAGGAAAGGACCAACATCTATATGCTCATATATCATGGATCTAGTGAATGTTTGTATCATAGTCAAGTACCTATGAAATAGATGTGTGTAGAGAAAGCAAAATTATATGCTATCTAATAACATAAAGTAAAAAACATATGCAAAACATAGTAAACATGTAAATTCTAAGTATGTTTGTGTTTTTTTATTTGTTTGAATGTTTTTGTATTTTATTGATTTTTTTTATTTTTTTTGAATTTAGGAATGACAAGGCTAGCTGAGGATCACATGTAATGGATGATCATAGAGTGTTCTAGGCTCAAGATGGGGTAAAATAAACTTGTTGTGGAATCAAAGATCATGTATATGTGTCAAATATAGTTTTGAATAATCTATAATTCTTTGCATGTGACTTATAGGACTTTATGGTTATGAAGCAGTAGTAAAAACTATAGTGGTTCATGAAACACATTTCATAGTGTTATGTTGGATTTTTAAGTGTATCTATATTTTTGGGTCTTTTTACCCTCTGTTATACATGTTGATTTAATCTCAACAAATAGTTGGGCCATGTAGTTATATATGATGGCTACATGGAGTACACTATGTATCAATGATGCAATGGCTTCTCTAATATCGGTCACCTAGGAAATGGGATTACCTTTATTTACCCTTTGACTCATGATTAACCTTAATTTATTATATAATTATTTTTCTTGGAGTAAAGTTATCTTGTTGTAGTGGAATTTCATACTGAATCCCTAAAACTGGGATACTATGTTGGCATGAATATACTTGAGACATATATGCATTGTAGAAGGTACTACATGGAGCTTATAGATATGAGGTCATCTTAGTAATGTATCAAATACTCCCTTATGTAGTATAGCTTAAAATTTTATTGTCACATATGTTGGCCTAACTTGTAAAGGTAAATGAATCTCACCAAAAACCTATTGTGATTTTCCATTGAACGCTTTGACCATCTTGGTCTAAGGGTATAAATATTCATGTGTATTTATTAAATGTGTGAGTAATTTCATCATACATATAATCTCAATATAACCATTATAAACCTTAATATTGCATATATGTTGATGATAAATATGTTCTCTAATAAATAATGAGTCAAGATTTAAGTCGTCATCCATAATTTCATTGTCATCAAATGTAATAGAAGACCTTTCAACCATAGGAGGTATCTCATGTGCAAATTTTTCAGTAATCGCATCTAAAGGGTTCCCATAATGTGGTTTAGGATGTGAATTATATGCCATTTCCACTTCTAGTGCTTTCTCAAAATGATCTTATAATGGATTATTGAATATCTTTTTGTTTTGATGATCACTATGTTATGATCTTGAATCTTGTGCAAAATAATCAAATGTGATATTTCCACTATCAATGAGATCTTGTATCTTGTCATTCAAATTATATAATTTATTAATACAATGCCTAACAAATTTTTGATAGTCACAATAAGAATTTGCATGATATGCTTTTAAAGGAGGTCAATGTATCAATCTTTAAGGGATGAGGGAGATATATGAGGTGCCACTCCACAAGCTTCTTAAGGAGTGAATATGGAGACTAAGGTAATATTATAAATTATATCTTAGGTACATTGGATAATATGATTTGATTAGGTTTTTGTGATACCATATTTATCATTGGTTTTCCTTCCTTTTTAGCCTACATGGGTTTAACCTTATAGCTTGGTTTAATATGAAACTTGGTAGTAGATGTCGTTGGTGTGTTTTCTAATACTTAATGTAACACTTATATATAGTAGTAATATAGATAATTTTATATAATTAACAACTATGATTTTTACTATTCATTGTTGCCTTGTATATTGTCAGCTCAAATTATGTGCACAAGTTCTAGATATTAGCCTTTTTTAATCTAAACCTTAGGTCCTCCAAGTTGGGCATGTCACCTTGACATATAGGGGTTTATGGGATTAATTGATTTTTTTTAACTTAAATACCCCTCTATTAATGATCACTACCTACATATCCATATAATTTTAAGAGGGACTTAAACTGGTGTAGTTCTCCTCCTTATATGGGCTTGTGTGTGAACAATTATGAAATATGCTATATGTGAGTGAATATAGTAATCTACCTTCAAATATTTCTCATGTACTACTATTTTAATGATTTAGAAATTAAATAAGACAACTTGTATGATATATTTATAAATAGGAAAGAATAGGGTAGTATAACTTAGTTGTGCAAATGATTAAGTGAGCTTGATAAGTGTTTGCTTGGTAATTTAGAGATGATAATAAATGACATTGTATGTTATATTCATACCACACATTTTGAAATTATCTCATGGGATGGTTTATTAAAACAAATATGCCAACCCATATATGTGAAAATATTTTCAAATTTGACTCTTTATAAGGCTTAGACACTAGCGTTAGATCTGGGACACTAGCATCAATGCTAGTGTCCTAATCTAGACATTAGTGTTTGAGAGGATAAAAAGTTTATAAAAATATATAAACCTTATAGTAGGATATAAATTAGGTTTTATGGAAACTATGGGCTAATAGACAATTAAAATATTAGGTTCTAACTTAGGATAATCATTTAGGAACAATTATATGGTGAATGGGAGCTTTTAGGCAATGAGAAGGTTACAAATTAAAGGGTTGATCCATGAGTGATATTTTTTGACTTTAAAAGATAAGTTTACCATATAATATAATATTTTAGTATTTATATCCCCACTTTAATATATTTTAGTGTGTCTCTCTATCTTGTGTGGTGTTTATTGTTTTAGTTTTATTGCATATCTTGAATGAATGGTTAAGTGGAATTTGATTAAGTAAAATTTTATAAGATAAATGATATATTGATTCACCCCCGCACCCCCCCCCCCCACTCTCATTATATCTTGTGCTTAAAAATTGGTATCAGAGAAGGTTTTTTTGGAAAGTGTTTAATAGTTTGAAGGTAGATCGGGGAAAGCATGATGACGAAGCAACTAAAAAAGGAGAATTAAGAGGTGAAATCTTTGGTTAAGGATCTTAAATAATATGTGTGTGTCTTCAATTCTAAGTTAGATATAGAAGTAAAAGAAGATAATATGTTTATTTAGGATATTAAGAATTAGCTAGAGGTTTCATATTCAAGTTTGAAATCAAGAGAAGAAGACTGTAATTAGTTGAGGGTTGAGTTAGGTTATTTGAAGGATAAATTTCTAGATAATAATAATTGTGATAATGAAGATGCCTCCACAAGTAAAATTAGAGATGATAAAGAAGAATAAAAATATGAAATTGACAATGAAGCCAAGGTGTATCTATAAGGAGAACTCATTTGTGCCTTAGAATAATTAAAGTCTCTTGAGAAGAAGAATCAAAGATTGAAGTGCCATATTGAGAAAAATGAAATGGAGTCAAAGGAAATAATTGAAGATCTACAAGCACACTTTGGAGAAGTCAAAAATAATTAAAAATATCTAACAACACAATTGCAAAAATCAAGTGAAGAATTTGAAAGGTATGTTATTGAAATTGACTCTTTAAAAGAAGATATTGAGAAAGTAGTCAATGATAAATAAGTTAGTGATTCAAAATTTGAGGATATCACTAACATGTTGAATAAGATATTGGAAATTCAAAATTCAGTATCAAATAAGATAGGTATTGGATTTGAAAAGAAAAATAGCTATGTTGAAACTCTTACAAAATAGGAAACAAAAAGGGGGAAAGTGAAGAATACAAAGGACATCTCAAAAAGAAAGCCGAAAGGAATAGAGCTACAAAATACAATTAGGACAAAGATACACAAACAGGTTTTATTTTCGTGGTTACTATTTTTATTATAATGGATATGGTCATAATAAAATAGAATGTCAAAAAAGATCTAAAAATTTCAAAAATAAGGAGAAGGAAACTCATGCCAAGTCAAGTAGAAGTTACAACTCTTTTGCTACTCTATTAGGCTTTGATGAAGAGGCCATAATATGTTACAAGTGAAATAATGTTGAACACATAGATTGACATTGTATAAGCATGTTCAAGTCAATCAAGAAGGATCAAAGTTTCAAGGCTCCATTCATCAAGAAGAAAGGTCAAAAAAATGCATGGTAGAAGTGACAACATGAGGATTCTATGTTAGTTCAGATAGCTTTGCATGCAATAAATGAAGAACAACCATCATTTATTGATAGTGGATGTTCAAGGCACATGATATGAGACAAGATAAAATTCATAAATCTAAAGAATATCAATGGTGTAATAGTGAAACTTGGAGATAATATCACTAACAGGATAGCCCAAAAAGGTACATTAAGTTTGGATAATGGTATAACCAAGACTAAGAATGTTCTATATGTAAAAGGTCTTAAGCATAATCTATTAAGTGTAAGTCAAATATGTAATCAATGATACACATTAAATTTTCATATAGAAGGTTATGAGATTATAAGAAAATATTAAAATGAGTTGATTATAAATGCTCAGAGGATATGCAACAATTTATATGTGTTATTAGATATCTTCACAAAGGCATGACCAAAAGACACATTCAAGGATCTATGAGAGGAGTTGGGAGTAATTTATATTACTTCCTAACATTAAATATTAGAATTAGTTAAGGGGGAGCTAAGTGTTAACTCTAGGATAAGCCCTTTTCCATTGATGTCAAGCGAGAGATGTGCAAAAATAAGTACATGTACAAGAACAGGTATAGGGAATAGAGACAAGATGATATAGTAAGGGGGAGTTACTGTATGTTTTTTTAGTATGTGTAAGTTGGTATGTATAGTACAAGTTTTAGGATGTGGCAGTTTTAGTTTGAGGTTTCCATCAATGACAAAGGGGGAGATTGTTGAAAATATTTTCATTGATGTCAAAGGTCTAGCATTGGTCATAAAGGCCCTATAGCATTTATTATCTAAAGGTATTTTTAATTTTCATCTTGGATAAAGTTTGTTAATATTAATTAAATATTAAAAAAAAATTGGTTTCATAAAGTCAAAATAAGGGCCCATGGAGAAGTCAAAGAGTCATGGGTTAAAGACAAAAGAGGAATGGGATGCATTTTTTAATGAAGAGTCATCTTGAGGAATTCCAAGAGTCACCAAGTGAATATAAAAGAGGAAGGGCACAATTTCTCATGAAAGGATACTTTAAGGAATATGAAAAGTCACCAAGATAAAGACAAAATGGGAAAGGATTCATTTGTTTAGGAAGGGTCACCTTGTAACTTTTCAAATGCAAGGATTCGAAGGGTCATGCAAGTTTGGCACCATTTTCCATGATGAGTGATGGGTAGCAAAGGGTGAATACCAAAGGTCATTTTGAAAGATATAAATAAGGGCTTGAAAAGTCATTTGTAAGATGTGGAATATAGCATGGTTTTTAATTGTCATATCTAGCTTAGAAGAGCAAAAGAGAGAAAATAAAGAGATATTATAATGTGTTATCATTTGTTGAGAAAGCAACATTGAGAGATAGTTGTGTGGTTTATACAATAGGGGTTGGTGATCTTGTGGGTTGGTGCTCATGAATATTTTTTGTGTTAGTGTTTAGAAAAGGAGTTGGTGATCATATGGGTTAGTGCTCATGAGTAATTGTTGTATTGGTGTTCATCAAAGGGCTTGGTGCTCGAGCAAGTTGGTGCTTGTAAATATTGTAGTTTGAGTTGGTGTTCATTCATATACTTGAGATTTTTCTCCATGGTTTTTACCACATTGGGTTTCCACATTAAAATATGGTGTGTCTCTCTCTCTTGTGTGGTGTTCATTGCTTCAGTGTTATTGCATATCTTAAATGAGTGGTTAAGTGGAATTTGATTAAGTAAAATTTTATAAGATATATGATATATTGATTCACCCCCTCCTCAATATATCTTGTGATTAACAATTAGTGCATTTAATAATAACATTGAATAATTAAAATACTTGAGAGCAAAGAGATTAAGGAAGGATTACATGTGTGTTGATCCAACCATGTTTCCCCTTGGTACTTTGATTTATTAATTATGAATATTTGTTGAATCCTTAGAGATAGGTTCACAATTGAACCTTGAAAATGTGAAGAGGAGAATTTGAGGGTGATAACTCCCCAAATATGTTTTAAGAGTGAGTTATAATAAGGCCATCAATACCACTACATCTCAATTGACATGTCATATGGTATAACCATCTCAACCTAAAAAATATAATTAGTGCCAAGGTTATGGAGGGTATTAAGTCTTAACTCTACTACTCAAGGGAGTCAACTACCATAGACATAAAATATTTATCGGTGCACCTTGGTAAGGTCTATGCATAAATATGTATATAATATACATGTGTATCCTTGATTGGTATATTTTCATGGCATATACACCTCTAATGTGTCTCAAGCTAAATTATTTTTTAAAATGTAAACTTTATTTGCTAAATTATGTATAATATATGTCACAAATCTAAAAAAATCATCTCAAATTTGTAAAAATAATGTCAAATTCATAAGATGCTAACCCAAATGTATATTTTAATCATGTAAACTATGTCAAATTCATCCAAGTGTAAGCAAACTTGTGTCTCTATGATATTCCCCCCAACTTGAGGTGAGGAGATTGTAACATTGTAGTCACCTTATCTCAAAAGGATAGGATAACCACACTAGATCTGTATCAATCATGTATAAATCAAGGGTATATTGGTATCATGTTTAATTAGATGTATCAATTAATATTTTAATATAAAAACATAAAATCCATAAGATGTATGATATTGATCATGGAAACATCTTGGAGTAACAAGCACAAACTCAAAAAATAATCAAACAAACACACAAGATCACTCAGTGTCACACAAAATGGGCTAATTATTCCAAAAATAAGGGGCATGTTCAAATTCTATACACTCAATGGGAGGACATCTTTAAATGTCTGCATACCAAAGAAATAACACTCAAGGAACTATGGCTAATAAATAAGGAACATACTCAAATATTCCATGATCAAGACAGGGTAACAAACAAAAAATACACTCAAGTAAGTCATGTGATAATATGGATAAATGAAACATAAGGATCTAGCATAAGCATATCATATTAGTTCGTGTGTGTGTGTGTGTGTGTGTGTGTGTGTGTGTGTGTGTGTGTGTGTGTGTGTTTGTGTGTGTGTGTGTGTGTGTGTGTGTGTGTGTGTAATTAGATGTATTAATTAATATTTTAATATAAAAACGTAAAATCCATAAGATGTATGATATTTATCATGGAAACATCTGGGAGTAACAAGCACAAGCTCAAAAAATAATCAAACACACACACACAATCACTCAGTGTCACACAAAATGGGCTAATTATTCCAAAAATAAGGGGCATGTTCAAATTATATACACTCAATGGGAGGACATCTTCAAATGTCTACATACCAAATAAATAACACTCAAGGAACTATGGCTAATAAATAAGGAACACACACACACACACACACACACACACACACACACACACACACACACACACACACACACACACACACACACACACACACACACACACACACACACATGAACTAATATGATATGCTTATGATAGATCCTTATGTTTCATTTATCCATATTATCACATGACTTACTTGAGTGTATTTTTTGTTTGTTACCCTATCTTGATCATGAAATATTTGAGGATGTTCATTATTTATTAGCCATAGTTCCTTGAGTGTACACACACACACACACATGAACTAATATGATATGCTTATGCCAGATCCTTATGTTTCATTTATCCATGAAACATACTCAAATATTCCATGATCAAGACAGGGTAACAAACAAAAAATACACTCAAGTAAGTCATGTGATAATATGGATAAATGAAACATAAGGATCTAGAATAAACATATCATATTAGTTCATGTGTGTGTGTGTGTGTGTTATAAAAACATATTGTAGCATAACATATATGGCACATTATGTATGGTGTAACCATGAGTATAGAAATGTATAAACATTGGTATATAAGCTCAAATTGATAATTTAAAGTTATCATAAAATAATGGAGCATGTAGAAATCATGATCAATATAGGATAATCCATCAACATAGTGTGTCATGTTGGTGGAGGAAAGGTTCAACATCTACAGGCTAATATATCATGGATCTAGTGTATGTTTGTATCATATTCAAATGTGATCAATTAATCCAAGGAGGGAGGTTTGATCATATGTTAGCTTCACAATGAAATGAAATCAAAATGGAAACAAACACACTAACATGCATAACACTACCTTGCCTAGATCAAATGGAGGAGAATGGTGAAGAATCACAAATGAACAAAGCACAAATAAAAATTGAAATAACTTACTCACAAATTCCTTAACAAATCCTTGAATGCTCCAAGAGGCTTCTTCATTTAGCTTGTTTGGATTGTGCTCAAAAGTTATTCATCAATGGGGCTTGGCTATATCCATCTCCTCTTGGCATCATGATCATTGTTTTGGCTTGGATTATGCTTTGATATGGCTTGAAAATGGCTTGGAATGGATTTATTTTTGAATTATAACACTATGCATTTGCATCATGAATGAAATTCTACATTATAACACTGCTATGTTTTAAGCTTTCTAAATGAAGAGATCTAGGATTACTTTTATAGGCTTTGAAATTAACTTAGAATGGGTTAAATCCTAACCTAAGTTTAATTAGTTAACCCCAGTAGTGTTAAAATGTGTCAAATGGCTATGATTAACATGGAATAAGCATGGGTGGGATATTTTCCAAAAAGACAACTCATAAAAGGTGATGATGAAAACCTAGGATATTCATTGATTTTTTAATTTTTCTTTTTCAAAATTCATTTAATTGTTCATGGATGAACTCAATTAATATTTGATTAGGATTTTAATGTTAATTAATATTTATTAGAAATTTTAACCTTTTTATTAATTCAATGTGTGCATTTGTATCATTTAATTAATTTTTAGGCCAATTTGATTTAATTTCATGTTTTAAAGCCAAATTTGAGACATTTAGAAATTCTTAGGCTTGATATTCAATGGTTAGTAAGAATTGATCTAAAGTTAGGTATGGAGCCATTGGTGGCCATTTTTATATGTCTACAATTTTCCCCTATTTAAGAAGATGTTACAAGCTGTAAGCACAATAATATCTTTTCAAATAATAAAAAATGTTTTGTGTGCTTAAGACTTCAATAGTGATGGATGAACTATTAATTTCCCCTCAAGGGAGTGGTTGACAAAGGGGTCAACAAATGGTCCCTTGAAATAAGGAAATAAATGGACTAAATAGATGAAAATGATGGGGTGATAACTTAATTATTTTCTTAAAAAGTGGTCAAAATCACTGAGAATGCAAGTGGGATGATGTGCAATGGTTTTCCCAAAGGTAGTTATAAGTATTATACCCCGATAGTGGTAAACATGGTATGATAACAAAATTATTTACCCAAAGGTAGTTAGAATCAAAGATAATGCATGTGGTATAGTTTAAAATGATTTTCTCAAAGGTGGTTATAATCATTAAAGCCTAATTATGGCAAACAAGGTTGATGGCTGATGATGACAAATTAATACAAAGGATAAAGATGAATTGGGACAACCTGCTAGTAGGGAGATGCTTGTTCTAATAGAGAAAAGTTGAAATTATTTCCTTATTTAATTACTCTATTTGGGATATGATTTGGATTAGATCAAGAATTTTGTTGATGCCGATGCTAAGGAAATGTTGATACTACCATTGTTGTGTAGACTTCCTGAAGCTAATTTTTGCTATAACACATGATGTTAGGCATCATGATAAAACACCATGATGACTTAACCATAATATGCATAAGGACTGACTCTCATAATCCAATGCTCAATGGAAAACCATGATGATAATGTAGATGTATGATTATGGATGGATTTAAGTATAAATGCATAAAGAATCACCCCATGAATGCACACAGGTTGAATCAAGGCAAAAATGCTAAAATAAAATAAATAGGGACACAAACAAAAAAACAAACAATATAAATAACATTACCCCTAGAAAATAGGTGACAACTTAACAAAAAATATGGGGGAATATAAGAAAATGAAGGAGGTGGTTTAGTTGTCTCCATATGCACTAGGCAAGTGGACATTACCTACATAATTCTATGGATGTAATATTCAGTAAAAACTTCAAGCTGAATGTACTTTTCCCAGTATATGGGATAGAAGAAAATGATGATAGAGAAAACAAACATGTTAAATGTGATATAATAATAGGAACGGTCTTGTAAAATGGAAAGTGCATGGGATAAAAGGCCAAAAAGGATAGGGAAACTAAGTGACAAGTGATTTATTATGATTTAGTAAGGGTTCCCAAAATCCTTAAGGGAAAGAAGTGGTCAATGTTTTTGAATTTTAGAGATGATTTTCTAATTTTTTATAATTTTGGAACATCTCAACTCTATTGAGAATGATGAGACACTAAATGGTCCAATCTCACAAAATAGTGAGAGTATTCCAGCTTGAAATGTTGCTCATAAAATGGTGAGAGCATAGTGAAAAGGTGGACTAAGCTAACATCAACATGAATTAAAAATGGATTTAGGTCATAGTAGTTCCACCTTGAAATAGATCAATCTGACTAGTGTAGCATCCAATTCAAACAAAATAGGCACAGTTGGTATAATGGCACAATACAACATAGGTATGACTAGTTAGTATCATGTCCCTATTCAACCTTAACAAGCACAATACGACTATATTATTACATCCCAATCATAGTATTAGGCCTACATACCCAACCCTAACTAGAATATCACATAATAAAAAGTGTAATTTCAACAATCATACCCAAATCCATGTATGCATATTCCTCATCCATTCCCTAGCCAATCCAAAATTCCCCAACAAATACCTCTACTCTATCCTAGTCAAAGTAATCCAATTTTAACCACTTAGCCTCCACCTCAATAGAATAATGATCCCAATAGTTTCCTTACCCAATAGCTACAACAAATGAAGGATTTAATTGCCCTCATATGAGTAGGAAAACATACTATAAAGTTCAATTTGGATGATGTGTGTTCTTACCCTTTCAACATGGAGTACTTGTAGATACCATTTCTTTTAGGGTACGAGCCACCAAAGTTTGAAAAATACAAGGGGAAAGGTGACCCTAAGCCCATTTGATTAATGTAAATGGGGGTAATGCAACCTCCTATAATAAGGCCTAAAACTGAGTTATATTCATGTGCAATAGCATGGTAGGTTTATTGGTTATTGCCATCATTCTAACCTTAGTTGTGTCCATTATTTTGACATTATTAGTTCTGCTACTAATTTTGTTGAGTCTATTCGTTCTATTGGTTTAGCCTTGGTTTTTGATACTATTGTTGCTGATGTTAAACTAGCTATTGTTGTTTTTATTATTGGTCGTTATGTTCAGGAGAAGGATTTTTATAAATGCCAAGGAATTGATTTGAGGTGGAAGCTCTAAAATCCAATGTGATCTCTCTATTTTCCAACATATTTTGAATTACATGTCTAATTTATACACAACACTACAAATTATCGTCATTAACCTATGAAAATTGTAGAATTATTCTGGCTAGTACCAGTCTAGTATGTCAGCACCCTCACAAACTTGCTCTTTTGGAATAGTCTATTTAATCATGTTAGTTATTGTGAGTTTATGAAAGATTGATTCAATGGGCTCTCCAAGGTCAGTACAATCATGATGAGTAGGCCTATTTATCTTGGGAGGATGGTTTTTCAAAGGCATAGGTTATTTCATTTGTTGTATTAGTTGTGTTGGTCTAAGTAGTTGTGGTTATTGTGCATGTTATGACTACTAAAAAGGTTGATGGTTAGGATTAAGTTGGAAAGGTAGCATAGGATAGGTAGATGGTATTTACACCATTTGGACATGTTTTGACATTGTTACTCCATTACCTAAAACATTCTTGTTTAAGTTGAATTGTTTAGGTCTCTCATTGTTATTGACTTGTGCTAGTTGTGATCCTTGCACTTAGACATGATGTTAATTTTGGCTATTCTTCTGATTTTTATTTGAACTTTAATTTGATGAGGCTAATTTAATGATCCCTTTGTTAATGAAGGCTCTTTCAATTAGTAAACCTTTGTTAATGATATTTTTGAACATATGTACACATTGTAACTCCAAATTGTAATATATCTTACTATGTATATTTTTGGTAAACACAGTGGCTAATTGCTTGTCTGGTAGATTGGGGATGAATTGGCTTGAAAGGGCTCTCCAACATTATACATAGATTGTAAATCTTTCACCAAATTTGTTTTGCCTATGTTAAGTATACCAATGAGGTATCATGCTCGATATTATAAGAAAAGTGTTGTACAAACTTATTTGAAAGATCATCAAAATCAAACATTGAATTCTTGGGAAACTTTAGGAACCATTCCAATCCCTGCCCTACTAGGCTTCTTGGAAAAAATAACAATAGGTAAATGTCATTATAGGCCACTGGTTAGCATGCCACAAATAATTCCATCAAATGGGCCTTGGGGTCACCTTTCTCCTTGTATTTATCAAAATGTGGTAGCTCTTACCCTAGAGGAAATTGTATTTACAAGCACTCCATGTTGAACGGGTAAGAACACACATCATCCAACTTAAATTTTTTGGTCTATTTTCCTACTTGTATGAGGGAAATTTCATACTTCATTTTTTTTAGATCTTGGGAAAGGAAACTAATGGGATCATTAGCCTATTGAGTTTGAGGTTGAGTGGTCACAATTGGATTACTTTGACTAGGGTAGAGTGAAGGTATTTGTTGGGGAATGATAGATTGGTTAGGGAATGGACTAGGAATATGCATACATGGATTTGGGTACAATTTTTGAAATTGCACTTGTGATTATGTGATATTCTAGTTAGGGTTGGGTATGTATGGCTAATACTATGGTTGGGATGGAGGAATATAGTTGTATTGTGCCTACAAAGATTAAATAGGGGATATTGCTGACTAGTCATACCTTATTCATTGAGGGGAACTTGTGAACTGAGGCCCTATCTTTGAACTTGTGGCACATTCTACATGAACATAAATTATTGCCTAATAGGTACTTGAAGAACATTGAAACATCTTTGCTATGTGTATCCCTATTGATAAGTGGATGGATGTTGGATATTTAGAATCTGTCATTGACCGATATTTATACATTGTTGTTTAAACATTATTTGATTTAGATTAACACATTAGACTATTATTGAAGAGGTATGTTTATTGTTACCTGGTGAGGTGGAACATTGGTTAACCCTTATTTAGGTGGCAATATGTTTTTCTTTTGATGCATGTGTATGTTTGATTGTGCTTGCTATTGTGGAATGCTACTTGTCACCTATTAGGGTGGAATAATATTCATCACATTCTATTATGGCATGGCACTAATCGTTATTGGACTACTTAATCCCTTTTTTTGAGTGCATGAGGAAGCATTTAGTTGAGGATTAATAGTAGTTGGTTGAGTTGTGATGTATAAACTCCTACTCCCTAAGTTTGTGAACCACTTATGGTGTTAGTTAAGGGCACAGTTTGTTGTTGTCTAGTTGTTTGTGTATTAACACCACTTTGGTTTAATTTGGTTGTTACTAGCATATTGTCTACTACATTTTTCTCACTATTATATGTAGAAGCAGAAGACAATTATTCAATAGTTTTGGTATTAAACATGTTGTCTACTGAAGTGATTTACTTGAATGGGTCTATACCCTAATTTTTTTGGCCAATCAATTCTCTTAAAACTCCTGTTGAAGGAGCTAAATCAATGAGAGGCTTGTTCGACATGGTCATTTGATTACAGTGATGTGCTAGGTCTCAATGTGAATGGTATGTTATCTGTATTTGAATGAATTGGTCCACTATAATTAATCTTTGAATGACAAGTATACATTTATATTCATATGGCATTGGTACTATGGCATTAGGTTTTATAGAAGATGCCTGATCATTATTTTAATTTTAATACGTGTTATCAGTCCCTCTTGATAGATTTGACAAATTATCATGCCCTACCTCATAGTTTGATGGGATTGTATCATAATAAGGTTGTTTTTGTATATTTTCTATAGTTGAAGGTATGCTATCTAAATATTGGGGAATCTATTCTTGGTCTTTATTTATGTATGAAGATGTACTAACCAAATAATTATCCAAAGGATCTTGACTCTGTTTCCATATTTGATTGTTGTATGGTGGATAGAAATTTGTATCCCAAACAAAATTGTCTCTATATGGGTCTTGAATAAAGTCCTCTTATGTGATAAAATTTCCATATCTTAGATTGTAAATAATTCCACCATGTGTGTAGTGATCCATGGTTAAATATATGACAAATGTTCTGCAATAATATGGGATTAGAGTTCTGTAAACTCTAAAAAGCTATGTTTGAAAAGACAAAAAATCAAATTATGTCTAACTTGGTCTAGATGTGAATTTATATCTCCAAAATGTCTGATGTAAAAATTTGGTAAAAATAATATAATATCAAATGTCTAATCTTAAATGTTTTACACAAACAAGGTCAAGTAAAATGGACTAAAAATAACATGCCAAACTCTAATGTCCACACGTGTTCCAAACAGGTCTAAACTAGGAAAGGGAAATGCTGCTAGGTCTTTTGTCTAAATGTGGAGTCAAAATCGAGGATCAAATAGGTTGTGATAGAAACTTTGGCCAAATTTGGTGTCAAAATCTAGGCTTGAAACAAAGGAAATGATGATTAATCTAACAAACTTGGAATAGTTTGGAAAAGACTAGGCACTTGATTCTAGACTTAAACATTATCTAATTGGTATAAACATAAAACAAAAGGTACTTTAAAGATGGATTGATTCTATAAAGTAAAGGCGTGAATAATAAATATTTCAAATTTGAGTAATCAATTAACCTAAGTTATGCAGCCCAAAAAATAAAATTTTATGTATTAGCCCCTGTGTGTTGAGGCCTAAATAGAAATCAATCAATGTTTGGATCCACAATTTTAAAGTTAATCAGAGAATTAACTAAGTTAGACTAGGGTTTTGATGACAAAAAATATAGGTGAATTTGAATAGCATGAATTTTCTAAACAAATATCTAACAAGGCACAAATGATTGGTTTCAAATAGTGATAATTGAGACACAAGACAAGACAAGTCTTTTAAAACAATTTTGGTAGTGTAATGACGTTATCACTCCTAAAAGATGTAATAATGATTTGTTTTAAGACTTGTTAAGGTATGATACTAGAATTGATTTTGAAAACACAATGGTACCCATTTCAATCATGTGCGACACTAAATGTTTTTGACACAAAAGTTTTCTAAGTTTAAATCAAGGTGTCAAATGGATGGCATAACACCTCCTCAAACAATGGAGAAATGTTAGACACAAGACTCATCATGAAATGGTTTAAACAACACAATTTTTATTTATAACACACCAATAAATAAAGAATAAATTATATAAATATAACCAAGTATATCATCCTAAATCCTATCAGGGTATGACAAAGTGGGGTTGATTAAAACTTACAAGTTACGACTGTCTAGATAGATCCCATGTGTACAAACGTTTATGTTTACACACAAGAAAAGAAACAAATTAATTGGATCCACATCTGTTGTCTTGTTGTGATAAGGTATTATCCTTTTCACAACCACTACATCATCGATTTCTTAGTGTAATGGGATGCCCTAATCGATCATATGCTCTAGGTCAGTTTGCCATTAATAGAGATGGTTTAACCTCTCAAACCAACATCCTAGTGGGGTAATCCCAATTTATATACCCTCCCCATGGAGAGGGTTTGAAACACTATTAAGAGATCAATCCCCAAGTCAATGCATCCCTAGAGAACCCATGAGAGATAATGATATCCCCTTCACAAGCCAAAATGTATGAAAGGAAAAGACAAGTAGAAAGACTTTATGATTTCTTTTAGACCACCCACTACTATGAAATTTTGGAAAGAGGCTAGGTAAAAAAAATTATATGCCTTGGACTAGGCACCAAATGCAATGTAAATGTGTTTTTGATCCCATGAGTTCCTTATAGGGGATGGGGGAGAGCATACATGCATTATCTTTTTTACAAAATAAATAATGAACAAATAAGTTTGCAAATAATACGAGTTCAGTTTGATTTTTAAGAATCAAATTGATTGTGACATTCTTTACTATCCCCTTGGCTTAAGAACAAAAAATTTAAAAGAATATTCACATAAAATACTAAATTAAGCAAGACCATCTAGTTTATTTTAATCCCAAAGTCCAAATGTACAAGATGTATCCTAAGTTCATTTTAAAACACCAATTTTAAATGTTCAAGATTTAAACATGTGTTTGAAGCACAAATTTTGAAATTTTTATAATATTTAGCATGTTAGATTAGTTTTAGGTACCAAATACCAAATGTGTAAGATCTAACATGTTCATTTTAGACCCAAATTAAAATGTGCAAGATTTGACTAATTCTTTTTAAAAGCCTAAAATGAAATTTTTGGTTAGTCAAAACAAAAAAATTGGTGTCTAACTCAATCCTTCAACCTTTAATTATTAGATAATAATGACCTTATTTGAAGCACTTTCTTGGTTGGGCAAATGATGTTTGATTTTTAGCTCTTGGGTTCTGATTATTTTGAAAACACAATAACCATGGCCAATCAGAGATGATTGGTGTCGGTTCAAGTCAACCATCACTGGTTAGTCTATCAGAGAACTGATGCTAGTAAAAAAGAATCAATGCTAGTAAATTAAGATCATCAATGATCACCTGTAAACTCAAAGGTAAAACTAACATGAAACACAAAGTGTTAAGCTAGGCCTAGTCAGATGAAATTTGATAAAAACCTACAAGGTAAACTTAAGTATAGTGATTTAGATGCCTTTGAAACTAAGAAATCAAGAATTTGAATGATAGAAATAATTAAAATGCAAGATTTAAACATGTTTTTCCCCTATAGCCTAATCATCACTAGTTTACACATAATCAGGGTTGGTTGGGAAGAACTATGGTCAGTTTAGGCCTACCATTACTAGTTACACCTGATCATCATCGATCTCTATTTAGATCCAATAAATATAAAGAAATTAAATCTAGCCAAAATAAGGTTAGGAAATCAATTTTAGAGATCTTCAAACATTCACATGAGGATTTAAAAGATGCATATCTATGTATTTGGTACATGGGATGAATTAGGTCCAATTGGCCATGCCATTTATGATCAAGGATTCCAAAGAGGGTGGTTAGATCATATGTTATCTCCATAATGAAAATGAAATAAAAATGAAAACAAACACACTAACATGCATAACACTACCTTTCCTAGATCAAAGGGAGAAGTATGGTGAAGAAACACAAATGAACAAAGAATAACTAGAAATGAAAAAAAATTACTCATAAATTCCTTACTAAATCCTTGAATGATCCAAGAGGCTTCTTCTTTTGGCTTTCTTGGATTGTGCTCAGAAGGTCTTCATCAATAGATCTTGGCTATCTTAATCTTTTCTTGGCATCATGTTCATTGTTTTGGCTTAGATTATGCTTTGATATGGCTTGAAAATGGCTTTCTTTGGATTGATTTTAACATTATAAGACTATACATTTGGTTCATGAATCAAATCTTGTATTATGACTCTATTATGTTTCAATCTCTCTAAATGAAGATCTCTAGGCTTGTTTTTATAGGCTTCGAAATCAACTTGAAAAGTGTTAAATCCTAACCTAGGTTTGCTTAGTTAACTCCAATAGGGTTAAAAGGTGTCAAGTGGTCATGATTAACATGGAATAAGCATGGGTGGGATATTTTCCAAAAATGAAAACTCACAAAAGGTGGTGATGAAAACCTAGGATATTCATTGATTTTTTAATTTCCCTTTTTGATAATTCATTTAATTGATCAAGAATGAATTCAAATAGGATTTTATTAGGATTTGCATGTTAATTAATCTTTGTTAGTATTTTGAACATTTTAAAGATTTTGATTAATTCAAGATGTGCATTTGTCTCATTTAATTGATTTCTAGGCCAAATTGATTTAATTTTAGATTTTAAAGCCAAATTCATGTGATGAAAACTGATCTTACACAACTTTGTAACCATCAACTGTGAGCTAACTTCATATACAGGTCTATTTAGTTCAAGCATTCCTTGTAGCCCTATTTTCCCTGTTTATTGGCCATAACTATTTATATATTGACTCAATCATGAAAGTAAGACTATTTATGGATACCCATTAAGCCCTTTTATAACATACTTAAAAATATCTAGAGGTTTCTTTGTACGGAATTGTACTTTCTTCTTTAGGCCCTGTTCCAATTAACCCTCCTTTAGTGCAAAACCCCTTGTCCAGAGTGATGTACAGACTTTATAAGCAAACCAAGCATCATTCCAGATACCCATTACCTTCTTACAGGTGAATCAATCATTTATTAGGGTACTTCTTTGGAGAAATCCATTTTTTCTCTATTGGCCTACGCTCTTCCCTTCACATGCACCTAGGCTCCACTTGGCAATTGACTCTTTCCATACTTATCCGTACTTTGGCACCTTGAGACCACTTCCAACAGTTTTATAACATCATAAAGGGTCAAATTAAAAATTTTCAAGAGTTTTCAAGCTTTAAAACTCATTTTGAGGGTTTGAACCTAATTCAGAATTTTCCCATGACAGTCACAGGCTGAGAGCTTATTATTTTTGCTGGGAGTGTTCTAGACAGTTTCAAGGGTTCTAATCACTTTTATAGGGTCTGTTTTAACCCCCTACACCTTCTCCAATAATCATCCAAGTCATATCAACCCTCTGTACCATCCTTTGCTTAACAATTTAGTGTCTTTTGACTGTATTTTTATAACAGTCAACAGGGTTCTTAGTTTTCTCCTCTATTTCAAGAATCAATAGGCTCTCAAGAGGATATACAAACATGTCAACCTATAAATGAATTCCCCATTCATATTATTTATCAAATATTGCCTTATCAACCCATCTACTATGCAAAACATGCAACTTTCTTAACTTGCCTGTATACTATCACCTACAGGCCTGAATTCCAACTGTTGAAGTTTTGAGATATCAAGGGGATTTCTAAGCCTGTTTCTTCATTTAGGTTTCTAATTACCTTATATACCTGTATCCATACCATTATGAACATCATGCAACCATTTTCACATGGGGTTTTCTTTGGGCAGTGGGCTGTAATTTAGATGCCTGAATACCTTGTTTAGGCATGTTTGGGCTTTTTATAGCATTCAAAGTTCTTAAGATCCTTTGTTCACATAAATACCAATTTAAAATTATCCTCAACATTCCAAATAACCAGTCTTTCTTAATATGCTATGAAGAACCATCCTTCACACACACATTCCCATACATACATATATAGGCCTGTTTACAGAATTCATAAATGAAACAAATACATTCTTTCTTTCTTTCATAGATCAATTGGAAGACTTACAATTTAATACCAGAATCCATGGCTTTCAAAATCTTGCTTTCTCCTTCTCTCATTATCTTGACTTCAATCAAATTTTCTCCTTCTCTTTTCTTCAACATCTCTTGAGTGAGGTCCTCCCTCACTGTTTCTCTCCTCTTCTCTTCATTCTATCTTCTTTCTCTTGAATGAGAGGACTTTTCCTCTATATCCTTCTTCACTTCTACACCCCTCTCATTCTCTCTTCTCTTCTCTTTTTTTTTCTCCTTAATGAATTCTTCTTTGTTTTTCTTTCTTTTCAAGAATCTCTCTTCCAACTTCTACGCCTAAATTGGGCTTAAGGCAACAAAAGACTGTTTTTAAGTTTTAACAATTTACTAAGGTTGAAAATAGTTTCAACCATTTCTCCTTTATTTCCTCAACAATCTAACCATTACTTTTTACCTTTTTACTTTCACTTTTTGATAATTACATTTTACTTTCAAGGTGAAATTTTGAAATCTCACAATTTGGAGGGAAAACCAAAATTTGAATTTTTACACTAGAATTTGAAACTTTTGTAGATGCTCCTGCATCATCATGACATTTAGAAATTATTAGGTTTGATATTCAATGGTTGGTAAGAATTTCTCTAAAGTTAGGTATGGATCCATTTGTGGCCATTTTTAGATGTCTACATCAAGTACCTGAGAAACATATGTGTGTAGAGAAAGGAAAATGATATGATATCTACTAATATAAAGTAAACAACATATGCAAAATCTATTAAACATGTAAATGCTAAGTATGTTTGTACTTTTTATTTATTTGAATGTTTTTTTATTTAGTGATTTTTTATTTTTTTTGAATTTAGGAATAAGAAGGTTGGCTAATTGTCCCAGGTAATGGATGTTCATAAGGTTTTATAGGATCAATATGGGGTAAAAAAAACTTGTAGTGCAACCAAATATAATATATATGTGTCAAAATTGGAACTGAAGAATCTATATGCTCTACATATGCCTTATAAGCCTTTCTGGTCATGAAGCAGTAATAAAATTTGTAGTGGTTTGTGGAACACATTTCATAGTGATATGTTATATTTTATATTGTAGCTATAATTTTGGGTCTTTATACCCTCTCTTATACATGTTGATCTAATCTCAACAACTATTTGGGCCATGTAGTTATATACGATGGCTCTATGAAGTCCACTATGTATTGATGATGCAATTTCTTCTCTAATATCATTCACCTATGAAAGGGGATTTCCCTATTTTACCATTTTGATCATGATTAACCTTAATATATTATTTTATTAGTTGTATTGGAGTAAACTTCTCTTTTTTTAGTGGAGATTCATACTGGATACCTAAAAGTATGATTACTATGTTGGCATGAATATACTTGAGACATATATGTATTATGGAGGGTACTACATGGAGATTATGAATCTAAGGTCATCATAGTAAAACATTGAAGACTCTTTTATGTGGTATAGCTTAAAATGTTATGGTCACATGTGTTGGATCAAATTGTAAAGGTAAATCAATCTCACCAAAGACCTATTATGATTTTTCATTGATCAATATGACCATATTGGTTAAAGGGTATAAATCACCATGTGTATATCCCAAATACATGAGTAATGTCATGATGCATATAATATCACTATAACCATCATCAAACATAACATTAAATATATGTTGATAATAAATGTGTGCTCTAATAAACAATGAGTGAAGATTTAAGTCATCATCAACAATTTCACTGTCATTAAATATAATAAAATAACTCTAAACTATAAGAGGTATCTCATATGTAAGTGTGCCAATAATCTAAACTAATGGTTTCCCATAATGTGGTGGATGATTTTAATTATATGCTATTTTCACTTTCATTGGTTCCTTATAATGATTTGTAATGGATTATTGAATATCTTCTAGTTTTGATGGTCACTATGTTGTGATTTTGAATCTTATAGAAAAACATCAAATGTGATATTTTCACTATCAATGAGGTCTTTATCTTATGATTCAAATTGTAACATCTATTAATATAATGGACTAAAAATTGGTGATACTCATAATTAAAATTTTCATCATATGCTTTTGGTAAAGGTCAACTTGTATCAACCTTTTCCACAAGCTTCTTAAGTAGTGAAGCTAGAGACTTAGGTAATAGTATAAATTGTCTCTTGGATACATTGGATAAGATGAGATGATTAGGTTTTTATGACACTATATTCATCATTTTTATTCCTTATTTTTAATCATGTGTGTTTAATTTTATATCTTGGTTTAATATGAAACTTGGTAGTAGATGTGGTCAGTGTATTTGTTACATACTTAAGCTTGTTCAATGCAATAAGTTTCATTTCTTAATCTCAGACAATATGGCAAAAGTCATCAAAAGATTTAAAATTATTGAAGATAATAGAACCATTTAGTAGGAAATTAAAATTTGATTAAATTTATCTATAATCTCTTTATCTACTATTGGATTTGTCAATTTGGCCAATATTTTATTGTAATTCAAAGCATATTCATTAATGGGTTGATTGGTTCCTTGCTTGATATTTTTAATTTTTGCATGTCATATTTTTAGTAATATTGATAGATAAATATGATATAAACTTATCCATTAGAGGTTTTAATTATTTTAACAGTCATATTGGTAGGTCATAGAACCATCTCAAAGCATATTCCTTTAGTCTTCTTAGAAATAATTTGGTCAAAATTTTATCTTTGGAAGCATGATGAAGACATGATGCATAGAAATATCAAAGATGTTACTTAGGATCACCCTTGCCATCATAAAGTGTGAACTTATGGTAGAAATATAGTTGACAAAGGGTGCAAGTATATTTCAAGTGCAAGAGGATTATGTAATACATATTGCAAATCAATAACATAAGTTGATTTTGAATCTTTTTCCTCAATATTTGTAACCTTATCTTCCAAAGTTTTAATAACTTGGAGGATATTTTTTACAATAGTCCTTGTCAAAAAATTGTCCTCCCAAGGCCAAATGCCAACCCCTATAACCAAAAAGATTATATAAAAACCATCATATCCTGCTCATGGTGACTCCTACATGGCAATGTCCTTATTGATCCTTTTTGAATCTTGATAACACTCTTAGAAGTGTCATTGTGTGTTCAGATCCTATATGTGAATCCATAATGTCATGGTTGTATTGAGTCATGTTGGTGAGGTGATAGTGGTTATAGTGACCTCAGAGTGAGAGAGGAGAGTTTCAAGATGTCTTGTAAGGTCCAATGAGTAGTTTTAGCCTTGTTTGATGATATAAAAGATTTTTTTATGAAATTAAGGTAACTTGATAAGTTTAAGGTTATTAGTTCTCATGGTATATGGGCCTTTTGAAGAAATTTTTCTTGTGAGATATTCTTTATAAGTAATATGAAGGGTTTCTAAACCTTTATTATGTCATGATATGAAGGTTAATTAGTGTTTTCAATGTCATTATCCATGGTTTGATCATTCAAGTATGTTCAAGTTATCATAAGCCACCCTCTAAGACATCAATCACTTCATATAAGCCTATTTGATTTAAAAAATAGAAGAAAGGGGAAGTATTTTTTATGGGAATTGCATTGTAAATGTCTTGAAAAGAGCACAATTTAATCATAAAAGGTTCATGTTAAAACTCATTTCACTCCCCACCCACTAAGTAGACGCCACAAATGACAAAATGTTTCTCTCCCACTTTCGAATATCATATCTCATATTTGAAAAGGTTAGTTAACTCATGTTTCCTCCCTCTTCTTCCTTCAATGACAAGTCAAAGCTTTAAAAATGGAACAAAATGCAAGAAAGAGACTATTTTTATGTGTTTTCTACAGATGCATGGACTTGTATAGACTATTCCATCTAGGTCAAGTCAAGAGGTTATAGGTGGGTCCTTTTCAGGTATCTTGGTGGAGTTTCATGGTAGGAAGTTTTGAGACAAACTCAAAACCAATCCTCTTATTCCATCGATCTCCTTTGTAACTTGGTAGAGCCCTTCAAGTTTGCAGATGGTATGGTCATGAGAGATAATATCAAGAACTAAAATTTTAAGAAAAGGAATGGACCTTAGATAGATTTCATCTTAGGTATTTTTTATCAGTTTGACTCTCTTTGCTTTATGAATTATCATTTAAAAAGTAGGGTACTCATAATGTATTCTCCATTCAAGTAGGGCACCAATTTTATTTAATTTCTATTCTCCTGAGCATGGTGATAGATAAATGGAAGATATGAGAGATTTTAATGAGTCCACACCCCCTTCAAACATCATTATCCAACCTCATCTCATACATGTGAAAGTGTGGGAGATAATAAATTGTCTTTTTTTCATATAAGTAGACTATAAATAATGATCTCCTTATAATAGATCCTTAAAGTAATGATGATGGTAAGTGTATGATGTTATTTGAGATGTTTCATACTCTCCCAAGTATATTTGAGTCATCAAAATCCCAAATAACCTTCTTATGGTTCTACCTCTAATGCAATGGTCATGTGTATGGTTGTAATCTCTTTTGCAAGAAAGAACATGGTTGATGTGGATATTCCATCATTTTATTTCATAATGTATGTATAACTCACCCTTGAGTCATGTTGGTGATACCCATTAATAAAAATGCTTATCCTTAACCTATCATGCCATGTACTTGCACAATACAATCCACCCTCATTTAGGCACTCACAGGCCTTTGCATAGGTTTAAATGGAGTGTTGACTAAAAGGTATGCATGAAGAAGATATTTAATATATTAAAGAATACCTAAGAAGTTATGTGCACCTATGGAGATTAATAGAAACAAGTGAAGACATGGTCCATTAATAACCACAAATTAGACTCACTCAAAGATGAGGTAAACACAATGAACAGACCTATAGTAGACCACACACAGTCCACCTACAATAATTTATACTTGAGGAGAAATGAAAGAGGTGGTAAAGAGTGATGATAGAGGATATTAAGGGTTTTAAATATATTTTAAGTTGTAACCATGTTCAAGAAGTATTGAAGGGTCAGGAACCTAAAGCAGAAGGATCAAGACCTCACGCAGTCAGAGACCTAAATTGTCACCTATAGCTAGTTGTGTGCTTGAGATCATGATAGATTTGTGCAAATAAAGTGTAGTGAATGAGACTATTTAGAGGTTATATGAGTTTATTTGAAACCAAAATCAATTTCATGAGCATAAAAGAGGATCATTGGTTGAAGATGAGATCCTAAATACATAATAGAACATAGCCCCTTTTAGACCTATAGGTTTGACTGTGGAGGGTAGGAAAAATTGAGAAAATAAACTTATCTTAAGACATATAAAAGAGTGAAAAAAATATCTTAAGGGTCTAAAGGATTAATATCCTGTGTTTCACATGGTAGATTGAGTAGGACTTCAAGGGCCAAGTGAGAAGTCATCCTGACCTACAGGTAGGGTATAATATCTTACATACAATCATGGTTTAGTACTGTCACATAGACAAGATCTTGGGTGTCAATAGGAAATGTGAGGAATTATGTTTATTAAATAAAATCCAAAGAGGTAAGGAAATTTTTTACCTCTCTCTCAAGGTCCCTAACCCTCCCTATAAAGTGTCTTACTTATTCAATGAAACAAATGCCTTTAAATTTGGCTCTTTTAGGCCTAAATTAGGTAGATAAAAACCAAATAATGAAATTAAGAGACATATAATAAAGAGGTTAAAATATTTAATGATGTCTTAGGGTCTCATATTAGTAAAAGGAGCTTTGAGAACCTATTAGGCATATTAGGCCTAAAGATAGAGATAAGTAAGCTTGTCCATATAAGATAGAGATCCTTTTGCTCAATGTAGGATTTGTTAGAGATTTATAACACTTGAGTAGAGAGGTTAGGTGGTATGAAAATATTTCCTAAGTGGTAGGAGACTTAGAATATTAAGAAGAGCCTAATGGCCAATTAGGCCATTAGGCCTAAAATTGACATGGAAATGCCTATACCAGAGTTGAGGTCACTTACATGTTTTGGTATTTGAATAAGGTTTAAAATACAATGGATTAAAACATGAGGTTCACCACATGATTTAAAGAGGATTTGGAGTCTCATATAACCAAAATAAACACCAAAATTAGACCCCAAAGGTTACATAGGCTTAACTATGTGTAAACCCTAAGCAAGGGAGATGAGGTATACAAATATTAGTATTGGGATAATACTATTTAAAAGGGTATTTTTACCCTAAGATCATGTTATATAACATAAAAATATATCAAATATGTATTAGAGAGTGAAATCACTAAGTTTTCTACACTAGCCTCAAGTAACTCAGACTAACTATAAGCATGGACCTATAACTAGTTACATAAGAAAGAGGAGCAGAGTTAGAGTTAAAAATTGAAGGAAAAAATATATTATATTAATAGTTAACAAAGGTTTATTATTTTTTTTCTATTCCCAAACACCTATAGACCATCTAGACTAGTAACACTTAGTAAAGGCCAATTAGGCCTAAAATCCTATCTTAAGACCTAAAAGGCCTATATCACCATGGAACTATGCTCAAACTCTCCTAGAGAAGTGAACATCATGAAAATATATAGGATATGGTTTTAGGTCATGTTAATGTGGTTTCAAGTAGTGTAAATACAAATAGAGGACCAAATCAGTCTTAAGACTCTCCTCAAGTCACACAGTCTAGACAACCAATAAAAGCCATCATTTCAAATGTTTATGTCTCTAATCACAAGAAGACTAAAATATAATTATATTATCATGATTTAATAACCCAAACACAATTTACATCCATGAAATATTTAATTGGATTGAGGATCTTAGGCTTATGAATAAAGGTTAAGACTATAAGCATGTCCAGATTGCCTATAGAAGACTACAAGCCTACCAAATTATGTTCATATCTTACCATAATTTTACATGGGAACTGAATATATTGAATAATTTTTATGGGGTAAATGGATTTAAGATCCATAATAATAGTTTTTGGTTTGGATGTTCATGCTTTAGGAACCATCGTTAAGATGGTGGACCTCCAAAACTCACCTTAAACCCTATTGCAGACCAGTCTTGTAAAAAGTGAGTATTTTAGAAACCAAACACTCATGAATTGTTTTATAAAAACCTAAGTCATAAAGATCACTCAAAGGATCCCTTGACCATGGTATTTAGCTATACATAATCTATAATAATTTGGCAAAAAATAGTAATTTTTTAAGGAGTTGGGCAAGAACAAGGTACAAAATTGTTTGGGAAGATGCCAATCATTTAATAGGGAGGTTTGACACTTTCAATCTTCTCAATTTATTATATTCCCAAAATTATGCCTAAAAATGCCTCTACAACTCTCTTCTAAACAACCAATCTATAGAAATGAAGGAAAAGGTGACCTAATCACCTAGTTTGGAAAGGTTTCAAGTGTGAACTACTCAAGAAGGCATATATCATGATATTGGAGATATGTTCAATCCTAAAAATCAATTATTCATAGGTTCTTAAGGTTTCATCTAGGATTTCATGGCCATCAAATGTAAATAATTAGATGATTAGGCCTAATAAGACTAATGGACCTACTTGGTTAACCAAGAAGAATGAAAATGACATAGAGAGACTTTTGAGGGAGTTAATTTAGATATATTACACCTATTAAATAATCCTTAAGAGGCAAGAAATGTACATTCCATGGTCATAATGGAGTAAGGATTCAATTTCTTGACTTGGTCAATATGCTCAAAAGGAAGATGGTTGTTATATGTTTATATTATCTTAATAACATATCATTGATGTTATAACTACCAAGAAGAGAAATTACTTGACCCAAAAGAGGCATAAATATAATTTAAGAGAGGTTGGACAATTAAACCAAATCCTCTAATACCCCACTTTAATGCCTAAGGGCTCATTTAATGACCATGAAGAGCATCAACACATGGCAAATCATTTGGGAGGACTATATAATTATTTTTTAACTAAATTTTGAATTGACTATGGTCATTGATGACCCCAAACTTATCTACTCCATTCCATCCTCCCATTATTTCTCTTCCCTTTATACTATATATTTAGGGCTTAAGGCCTTGATTTGTATCCCTCAAATAGGTATGAGGAAACTCTACCTAGTTTTGTACTTGATAGACCTCTTAGACTAATGAATATACTATTAAAACTTCTCTATGATTGGTTTATAGTGTGTATATTCTTTTTCTAATGTGATAAGTCAGATAAATCCTCCCTTAGCATGTCCTTGTCACACATATATGTTGATAATTTGTCTTCTGTAGGTTGTATGAAGTGTCAAAGTTTGGTGATCATGTTTGTAATGTAATCTAGTTGGAAGTGCATCAAGATAGGCCTCTCATCCTTCACTTTTAAGTTATAGTCACTAATCAAGACCTTAATATGAAATATTGTTTCTTAAGAGTTATTGTATATAATTCTTTAGTTTATTTCTAGTTCATTAGTGTTGTTAAGAGTCCAAATTGAGTGGATGAATGATCATGTTAGTGCATTGCCACCCTTTAGAATAGATTTATTTTATGCACTTTCTATCCCTTTTCACCTTAGCAATAATAGATCTTAGTGCACTAATCCAAATAGATGCACCATGGGAGATAGACCCATAATCTAGAGGTTTGGTCTAGTTATAAGGTCACCCATAGCCTGTAGGCCATTCGCATGTTAGTCCAAGTTGAAGCATATTTGAACACTCTCCTTCACAAGGTACAACTTGGGTTGCTAACATTCTCATTAAGATTTGATATTATGGAATTCATAAAATGGGATGCAAAGATAATTTGTGTTGATGTAAGAATTTAAATTGGTAATTGAGTTGAAACATTAATTATTCCCATGGAGGATCTATCAATATTTATTTGGTCTTGGGGAATAATGGCTTGAAGACATATCTTGTGTCCCCCAATAGATGTAGTAATTAATGGTGTACTCAAGAGGAGGGATAATGGGATTTCAAGGTACCATTTAAATATTCATCATTACTAGATGTAGATGCATTAGCCTTAGCATGTTTACTAATTTCATCTAATGTAACATAAAAAAATGCATCAATTAAGTATTATTTTGTATTAAGGTGATTAATTAATGCATCCTCATCTTTAGTTTCAAAATTATCTTTGTCATTAATATTTTTCATTTCTTATAAATTAAAAAAATATATGTTAATAATAATTGAAAAATTCAAATATTAAAATTAATCACAACAATCTGAAATTCTAGAAGGTTGAAAATCCAGAGAAAGTTGTGGTTACACATGAAGACTTAGAGGTCGGTTTCACCAAATGTTTAATTTTTTTAAATTTTAGTAAGGGTTATGGGAGAATATGTTAATGAAACAAATGGATAATTTATTCTAAAATCAAGTAAATTAAATAATTCAAATTCACAAAATTTTGATACAATATTGAATTATGAAAGTATGCTAAATATAGAAAGTATAATGCTAAATAGTAATTTTAATGTAGAAGCATGAAGAAGAAAAAATACTTAGTTTATTTAATGATGTGAAAATATATTTGGTATATGTAGGTGTAATATAAGATAAGATTATTCTCTATAGTGATTCGTTAGATTATGAATATTTTATCTCTATCAACCCAAACACTTTCATTAAGATTTGAACACTAACATTGACATGTCTAACTTGAATCTGATGCTTTTATCTAGTACAAAATATAGATCCTTTTTTGGAACAACCAATTATGCCTATTAGGGTTCATATTCACCTTGTATATTTTCAACTTGAATCATGTTCATATTTCTAAATATGAGTATTTTTCTCAAAACCCTAGGTCCTCTTGGTTGGGCATGTCACCTTGAAAAATAGAGATTAGAGGGCTCAAGTGAATTTGATTTTACCTCAAATACTCCTCCATCAATGATCCTTATCCACATATCCATATGCTCCCAAGAGGGCCACAAACTGATGTAATCCTCCCCCTTGTGTGGGCTTATGTATAAATAATTATGCAATATGCTATATTTGAGTGCATGTAGTGGTCTAGATTGTAACTTAACAAATACTACTCATGGGAAACTATTTTAATGATTCAAACTTACAATAAAAGTGCTCTTATGAATGATTCAAAAATAGGGTAGTAGAAATCAATTGTTTAAATGATGAAGTGAGCTTGATAGGTGTTTGTTTGGTAATTTCTAGATGATAATGAATGACTTTTTTTTAATTAATACCACACCTTTTGAAATAATCTTATGGGAGGGATAGGTAATATAAATAGGCCAACCCCTATGTATCTAAATATTTTAAAACTTTATTGTTTGTAAGGCTTAGACATTAGCATTAGATCTAAGACACTAGCATCGACACTATTATCCTAATATGGATGGTAGTGTCTAAGAAGATAGAAATTTGTTAGAGATATGTAAATACTAGCATAGGATATATATCATGTTTTATGTAGAATTTGGGATATAGGTGATCTACATAATAAAAAAATCAAGGTCAAACTATTCGATAAGTGTTTAGGCAGAATGAGATCGTGAACACAACCCTTTTGGTAGTGGGAAGGTCATAAACTAAAGGGTTGAGAACTGAGTGATATTTTTCAAGTGTAAAAGATTAGTTCACCATATAAAATAATATTTTAGTATCTACACTTTTACATGTGATTGTTTTGATAAATTTTATTCTATCCTTAGATCTTAGTGGCATTTTTCCCTCTTGGATAATATTTTTCACTTTCCAAATCAAAATAATCTAAAACATTGATCTATACTACTATAATTTTCCATTTACTTTGTTTTTTTCACTTTTTGAAGTGAGAAAAAAACAATTTGTATCAAATATAATATCAACTAGTATGGACCAAAATTGAATGTGAGTATTGTCTTAAGTTGATTGACCTTGTCTTTTACCAGTTTTCAATATCAAATTAGAAGTTGAGCACACATAGCCTTAATATATTCAATTTGTTTATATTTATGTTAGTTTTAGTATATAAAATAATACTTATTCATGAAAATTCTTTCATTTATGTGTTATATTTGTCATACATGCACATTACATACTTTGACAAGTGTACATTCTATGATACAAGGCACAATCATTCCTTCGCATATTTTTTCCCATATGCTTTTTAGCTAAATTCACATATATGGTGTGGGCATCATGTTCATTAATGATCATTCCATTATTTCAATTTCATAATTTACATTGACACGTGTTTTGAATTTTTGAGATCCCTCTACTCATACTTTTGAACCCATTATTTATCATTAGTTTCATTGGTTCTAGTTTCAAGGTGCTAAAAGTGAACAAAATCAAATATTTCAAATAATACAAACACATTGAAAATATTCTAAAACATTTAAAATCAATATTTAAACATTTAAACAACTATTTTACATCGCTAGAATATGTTATTTATCTCCGGAATGGTAGATAACATACTCTTTTTATATCAAGCATGAATTTCACTAGTATTTGAGTGTTATCTAGTACATATAGATTTTACATGGACTCAGATGTTTACTTGCCTCTACCTAATGGCCTTGGTAAACTATGGGCATATTTTCAATGGGTTAAAATATTTACATGTGATGTTGTTTTATGACTCCTATATTATTGAGTTATATACCCTATACAAATGTCATGCTAACACTTATATCTTACATTATGTATATGGGTATACTATATTTAGGATATGATGACATTACGTATACATGGTGTATATGATGTTTATAGTTATATGATCCATTGATGATATTTCTTATACATATTAGATTAGATTCTTATTTGTCTATTATGTGTGGCCCTTAGCCCTTGTGTGCAAACTACTTGAACACCTCTATGCGATCATTTTTTGTTATGAATGACATATGAACATGTGTATTGTTGGTGATCCTTGTCCCTTATATTAGTGTTAAATTTAAGCATGTCCCTTGTTTTCAACATTTCAAATTTGATCCTTGACCTTAAGAATGCAATTTTTAATTTTACAACTTTTATACATGTCCCTTGTATGTGGCACTTGGCCTTATTATATGACATTATGCTTGTTGTGTTTGTGTACTTTTTGATCTTGAAAAGTTTGATGAGTTCCATGATTTATATCATGCACTACATATTGTATACAATGGTAAATGTATCAGATTCTAAAAATCAATCTTAGCTCAAAGAAGATAGATCCTACTTACACTTTTGATTGGGTATACATTATATAATAGGGGTCATGACCAATATGGATCTAATATACCTAATCAAAGGATATCTTACCACAAATAATATCACTAGGGATGGTTCCAAATTCTCTTGTCAAGAAAAACTACATAGTAACCTTAAATAAGTCCTATGTTTTCATATTCACTATATTGATAACAAGTAAAGCAAAAGTCTAATCTAGTGTTCACCAAATCTTGTATTGTAATCATGGGGATTAGTAAACATAAAAGTAAACATGAATAAGAGAATCTCAATTATTATTATTATTATTATTATTATTATTATTATTATTATTATTATTATAGGTAAAACCCTAATTCATGGATAGAGAAATATTATTCAAAATCTATTAATTATACGACTTCTATCTACTAAAGAGAGGATCAAAGTTAGAAATACTTACCTCGAATATGAACCCATTGAGATTCAATCTCTCCCTTAGTTAAAGGTGTTTTGAAATATATTTTTATGGTTTTTAAGGATCACTAAGAAAGGACAAAGCATACAAGACTTCTCCACAAGACTAGATTCTTCTATAAGTAAAAATCCTAAGCTAAGACTCTTTAAGTAGAAATCATATTATAAAGAAGCACAAATGAATAATAACTCTTGCCTACTCTCTAATAATTTCAAAATAGATGTGTTTATGTAGGCAAATATAACCCTAAACCTTTCTAAAATTTTAGGTCAACAAGGTCAAGATGATCAACCAAGTATCATAATTGAGAAAAACTGACTAGGTTATAGACTATGTTGGCCAAGGGCCGACCTAGTCCCTAATAAGCTTTGTGATATAGGATACAAGGTTGATGTGGCTAGCATAGTCTTGTAAACTATCAAAAATGTGTTTAGATTAGAGGAAAAGCTAATGAAGTTAATAAATGACTAGAGGAGAGTGTAAAATAGGATGCAAAGCTCAGGGGAATGGTTTAAGAGACAAGTGTGTAGATAACAAGTGGTAAAAGGGACAACAATCCTATGAAACACCAATGGTCTGCCCACCCTTTTCTTGGTACACACCTTAGGGAATTTACTCAGAAAGATTGAGACTCAATGGATTTTTTCAAGATAGAAAGTATAAATAATTGATAAAGTTTGAAAATATTATGTGTATACATATTCCCCACTTGAATATTATCGCGTGTCACTTAGGTGCAATAGGGGGTGGTGCTTTGAGAAAGAACATAGTAACACACAACACGGAGGCTAAAAAAGTTTTAGTATTTTAAAGCATAAAATAACTAAAATTAAATGACTGAAAGGGAAATAATTGAAAATTAAATGTAATGCATACCTTGACATACCTTTATCATTGGATGATTGTCTATTGTGTTTGTAGATTTGATCATAGAAGGCTTAGAGAATATTTTCAAAAAACCCAAGGATAATAAACTAAAGAGAAAAAACAAACAAATGTAGGAAATCCAAGATAACTAGTGCTATGTGAATGGAGCATACTTAGAAATTTTTCAAGATGGGGTGACAAGTGCTATGTTAGACCAAATAACCAAGTCAAAATTTAGAGTAAATCGAGTAACTAAAAATCCAAGGCTACTAAAGACCAAAAAATCAAACAAGTAAACCTTAAGTAAGAAATACAAACTCACCAAGTCAAACCCAGGATACATGTCAAAAGGATGTTAATAAAACATCAATGTAAAATTAGTAACATTCCATACTTAAACAAAGATGGGAATGTAAAAAAATGGTAAAACAACATTGATGAATGAATAGTAACAAGCCTTACTCAATCATCAATGGAAAATGGTGCATAAAATGGAAAACAACATTGGTGTGTGAGAAGTAACAAGCCAACCTCACTCAATAATGAAAAAAACACATGAAAGTAGAAATGAACTCATGTGTTTGCAAAAAGTCTGGTACAAAAATGATAAATGGTAAAATAAATCAAGGCATAACTAAAAATGTAAATCCATAATGTAAAGAAGGTAATCCATAGTTGCTCAAACATGTTGTTTTTCTCTAAGGATAGGTAAAACTAAAACAAAGTAGTGCTAACATGCTTTTAATATGTGAAGAAGATGAAAGTAGAGAAGAGGGAAAACAAATTTAGAATCACACTTGCCTATCAAGGGGAGAAATTAAATAGGTGAAGGGGAGAATGAAGGAAAACCCAAGGTAAAGGAATTCTTTATTAAAGTCAAGACACTCAAATTAGGTTTGTAAAAACAAGAGGAATTTCTATGTTAAGGACTCTAAATAACTTATCTTAGCCACACAAGTCTTATTCTAATAAATTAATTATATAAATTATCCCATTAAGGCTATATGGATGAAAATTAAAATGTACCTACCTTCCCACAATGTGTTCCCCATTCCTCAGGACCCCTTACAGAGCCATCGGTCTATTGTGAAGATTGGGTACTTACATGAGAAAGTAGGTAGCACCATGGAGTTGAGTGAATTATCCTATTCTAATCTACTATCCTACAACACCCCAAGGAAACTTAGCTCTATTGTGAGGCCAAATGTGGAGTTTTAGCTTCAATTGGAGATAAGAGTTGTGCTTGTAATTACATATTTTATGTATGAATTTGAATTTTGAGATTTTGATGTTGCCTTTTTGTATATCATTTCCTTTTATTTCAAATGATTTGGCTTTTAATTTTATTGATGGTTTTTTCTATTACTCCTCCATATGGATTTGAAGAACCAAACATGAGTACTAAAGATGAATTTCATTTGAATACTTGGGACTTGGTTGCTAAGAGAGAGAACTTAGAGAGCATGGTGTTTAAGAGTCTCATAAATCTGGGTGAAATAAAAGTGCTATCTTGACTTTGACCTTGTTTTATCCAATTTGGAGTGAAAGGAAATCAAGAGGAATGAAACATGAAATAATTTAAATTAATTTAAATAAAAAATAACGTGACAAAGGATGGAAAAGGGATATAATGAAAATGAAATGTGATTCTGATCATTATAATGAGGGGAATGTAATAAAACATGCTAGCACAGATTTTTATGTAAATTTAATCTATCAAAAAGAAACAAAAGGTAAAGTTGATAATAAGGATCAAAAAATTGTAACTATTACAAAACAAATTCTAGATAAGGAATGAAAAGATGGTGATTTTATGAGGAAGGCCAAGTCATATCCATGGTGGCCAGGTTCTATCCTTGGTCTTACACTTTAACTCATAAAAGAGAAACCCAAGGGGTGCCAAAAAGTATTGGAAAATTAAATAGGATAAGAAAAGATAGTATTTGTGAGGAAGGCCAGGTCATATCCATGGTCTTACATTATAATTCACAAATATAAACCCAAAGGGTGTCAAAAATTGTGTAAAATTTATTAAAACAAAGAGGATAAAAGTACATCATGAGGAATACTAAGTTCTATCTACAGTTTTACAATGCAACTCATGAGAACAAAAAAAGGAAACCAAAAGACCAAAAGGAAGGACTAAGGTTTGTGAAAAGAGAGAATTATTATAGAGGGTGAGACCCATGCAAGTATCCTACAAAAATTTCTTGATAGATAGCATATAAAGAACATGAAATGAATGGAAAGATTGGGAAAAATACTTCTTAAGGAATTACATGTTGGTGGCCTCTTTGAAAATATGGCCTTCATTGGTTTAAAGGTGATATGTACTTGGATCAAGAATATCGTTGACTAAATAGGGGGCCCCACAATTTTTGGGCATATTTGCATTCTTTATCATGAGTGTAGTCTAATTTTAGGACAATATCACCAACATTAAACATGCAAAATTTGACTCATTTGTTATATTGTTTGATAATACGAGCCTTGTATTGGTGATAATGTTGCAAAGTAGATAGATGATGTTCATCAAAGAGATCGAGAGCATGAAGAAGATATTCACATAATTATTCATCATGTATGATACCATGATGAGATATACAAAGAGAGGGAAGCTCAAATCTAATGTAAGGATTGAATCAAAACCATAGACTAGAGAGAATGGTGTTGCCCTAGTGGCAGTGCATATGCTATTGTGATAGGCCCAAAGAGTAGGATAGAGATGAAGGTGACAATCTATGTGAGTTTCATGACTTGTCTTTTGGATAATTCTATTAATATTTTTGTTGGTGGCCTCATCTTGGCCATTAAATTATGGATGATAGGGTATGGAGAATTTGTGATTGATTTTAAATTCATCAAAGAGTTTTTTGACATCTTTATTTTTGAAATTACCACCATTGTTTGAAATGATGGTATGAGGGACACCAAAGCAAAAAAATATTTTATTAAGGATAAATTTGGAGATGGTGGTACGAAGAAATTAACAAGGGGAATATCCTTAACCCAATTGGTAAAATATTCAATGGCTCTGATTATAAATACATGCCCAACTTAAGATTGAGGTAATTTGCCTATGAGATTTAATCCCCATATGAAGAATGGCTAGGGAGATTCTATGATTTGAAGCTCAGCTGGAGGTGAATGAATTAAATTATCATGAAGATGGAAAGGAGTAAAATTTTTATCAAATTTGATGGAATCCTTTTCAAAAGTAGGCCAAAAGTATCCCATACATAATCATTTACAGGTTTTAGCATGTCCACTATAATAGCCACTGCAAATGCCCCTATGTCCTTGTTCAAGAATAAGAGGAACCTCATCTTTCATAACATAGTGGAGAAAGGTACCTTCAAAATTGAAATATTATATTATTTTATGTCAAAATACATACTTAAAATATTGTTTGTGAATGTGAGTCTTTTTGTGGGAATCTAGTTTGGAGGATAAGTTTAATGTTCTAGAAATTGAATTATGTCTTTATACCATGGGTTTTATCAAATGGTGATGGCCTCAATGTGGTAGATAAGTGAATGATGTGGTTGAGTAGAATATGGAGATTTTAGTATATGGATAAAAAAGTGGGATTTATAATAACTTGGTACAGATGAAAAAGAGATGTTGAAGAAACAAGGGAATCAATAATAGAAATTTGATCTTTAGGGAGAGGCTCAATGGTGAAAGAAATAGAATCCTTAGCAAGAGTAGTTATAATTTGATGATAATAAATGATATTTTCATTTTTTCATTGGTAATCACCATTGAATTGATGATAAATGATTTAGGAATCACCTAAATCATGCAGGTATTGGATATCTAAATCAAGGGCATATCCCATGCCTAAGATTAAAGCTTCATTCTCTACTATGTTGTTAGTGACATCAAATGTTAAGAAAAAAGTGAAAGGGATGATTTTTCCAAGAGGTCATGTAATAATACAACCCTTCCCAACTCTTTAAAGTTAATTAGTGTCATAAAAAGGAAGGGTCCAAGCATCCTTGTGTAAATTTACAATGCTTTTAAGAAGTTCTTCGATAATTACTTTTAGTTTAGTAGTATCAAGGAAGATAGTCATTTCATCAAGATTAATTTCTTCAAGATCAATAATGAAGTTATGGAATTAATCTTTAAGAGACATGGTTTGGTTGACACCTTCAATATAGATAATATTGTCATCGAGAAGATTATCTTGAAGGTGGTTGGTAGTGGGCACAAGAGCTAGGACAAGTTGATCAATGATGATTTATCCTTTGAAAAAAATTTGAGTAATAATTTAGAGATCAAATTCCATGAGAAGGGCCATCCACTTTCCAATTTTATCTTTAGGAAGAAAGGCTTTGTAAAATAAGTGATGAAGGGGATCAAAATGGATGATAATATAAGTGGTCTGATAAATCATATAATGTCAATGTTTTTTAGCTAAAAAATATATGGCAAGGTAGTCATGTTTAAATTTTGTGTAAAATTTCACATAATCAATGAATCCTTAGCTAATATAGTAAATGGCATAATCTCTTCCAGTATCATCACGTTGGCTAAGTATTGTCCCAATGGATATGGGTATAGAAAGGTATATAGGATCAAAGGTTGATCATTGGAAAGGGGACAAAGATTATGTTGGTAAAGTAATGATTATTTCATATTATAAAATGATTTTTGATAGGTATCTATCCATATTAAAGCAATACCTTTCTTAAGAAGAGAATTGATGAAATAGATATGATAAGCCATTTTGGGGATGAATCACATAATTCCCCCAAGTTTATCAAGATAAGTGTGGATGTCTGGAATGGATCAAGGGATGGGCATTTTTATGATATCATTAATCTTATTAGGGTCAACATTGATACCATAGAGACAAATTGATAATCCTAATAGTTTTCCAGATGTGACACCGAAGATGCATTTTTAAGTATTTAGTCTAACTTTGTATTTAATAAGGCAATTGAAGATGATGGAAAGATCATAAATATGATTATTATAAAATTTATACTTATAAATTAGGTCATACACATAGGCTTCTATAATTTTTTGAATAAGATCATCACATATATGGGTAATTGCTTGTTGATAAGTCACTCTAGAATTTTTGAGTTTGAAGGGAATTTTAACATAACAATAGGTGAACCATTATATGGTGAAATTTATCTTATATTGGTCTTTAGGGGAAATGTAAATTTGGTTATAACCTAAGAAAAAATCCATAAGAGACATTATTTCATAAACAACTATGGAATCTATTACAGGTAGAGGGAAATTGTCCTTGGAACTAGCAAGATTAAGATTATGAAAATAAATGAAAAAGTGAATGACCATGGTGAATTTTTTCCAAATATGGAATATGTTAGAAACCCATTTAAAATATTCCAATGGTTTGATAAACTTATTATCAAGAAGTTTGATAATTTCTTTGTGATATAAGGTGGAATCCTTAGGTGGAAATTTATGTTTCTTTTGGCATACAGTTTTGGCATCAGGATAAGTGATGATATTGTGAAACACAATGCTAGGGTCAATGCCAAGCATGTTTACATAGGAACAAGTGAATATCTCATGATATTTATCAAAAAATAAGCTAAAGTTGTCATGTTCAATATGTTGTAGATCATGAGAAACTATACTAGGTTAAGGGAATGATGGAGTACCATATTTAATGCGAGTAGTTTATTTGATAAGCATAGCATTACCATATTACTATCAATATGGTAAATTTGGTAAAAATAAATTGGATTAGCTTTAAATTCAATGCTAGTGATAAAGTTGTTAAATTAAGGGGATTTTTTTTTTAAATTCTTGAATTTGTGATGTTGCCAAGGAAGTTGAGGTTCTCGGGCATGAATCAATTCAAGTATAGCTTCATCATTGGGCAAAGAGGAGAGGGCCATAATAATTAACATATATTTTGAGATCATGAATTTTATTACCATGGATATCATATTCAAAATATATCTGATGAACATCTATGGACTTAGAATCTAATGTAATCTCAGGAGTCAAAAAAGTAAATTTATTAGATGAGATTGGTGTGTTGTTAGTTTATTTGACAGGGAAGAATCAAATGTAATGATGGGATATATAAGTGGAAGAGAAGATGTAATAATCTTCATAGGTTTAGAAGGTAGGATTTGTTTGACCACCTAAGTAGTATCAAGAATTAGAGTATTAGTAAGAGGTATATGACCTTTGAGAGCTAATTCAAAATATATGGAAATGGTGTGAACATCTCAGTTGAAATCATGTATTTGAGCTAACATTTTTTGATAATGTTGAACATCTAAGTCTTGAGATTTGGCTTGGGCCATGATGTAATTATCATCATATTTTGGAGAAATGATGATTCAAGGGGATTTTTAGAAGGTGAAATTTTGAGGTTACTAAACTTTCATGGAGACATGATTATAGGATCTTGGAATAATTAGGCCACTCCATAATCATTGCATGTGAAGGCATATTTTGGGTAATAAGGTTCCCAAGTATTGTATAGAGGGACAATATTGGTGATCTCATTTATGAGAGGAATAGTGAAATCACAAAGTAACAAAGAAAGAGGAATCCACTCTGAGATGTAAGGAGGTATCTTAGTAGTGTTTCAAGTATGTTACAAGTCATTAGGTTCATCATCATCAAAATCAACAAGAGTGACCTATAAGTTGAGATTGATGTTGATGAATTTAGTTAAGGGAGAATTATTGATGGTAGAAATGGTAGGAATGCAATATCAAAATTTTGAATTAGGAAGTTGAAAACTCCAAGGGTTAGCATCAGCCTCATGCTTATACCATTTTCCATTATGTAGAAATTTGATGCATTGGATACCAAAAGAGGTAATGGACCTCTTTCTATCAGTTCAAGGATGATCAAGGAATATGTTATAAGATAGGGGAAAATCAAGGACCATAATTTTAGTTTGATGATCTCAGGTTTGATTGTTAGAGGAATCCAAATACAACCAAGTGGTTTTTTATTGGTTTTATCAAATCCATGATAGATAAGGTAGGTTTTATTGAGATGACCCTTACTATAGCTAAGTTGTTGGATGAGCCACAAATATGTCACATTAATATCAGACCCTTTGTTAACTAAAATTTTACAAATAATGGTAGTATTAATGGTTATTTTAATGAATAAGGGTGGATCATCAATGCAGAAAAGGATTTCATCATTAGTCATGTCCTCCTCAATAAATTCAATGGATGGTTTGGAAAAAGGGCACATGGATTCAATGGTATGCACGTTGGTAGGTTGAGGATCCATATAGGGTGGTTCTTCATCTATAGAATATGGATCTTAAATTTCTTATAATTGTTGGATAAAGAACTTGAAATGATAAGGGGAAGTATGAACTAACTCCACAAGTGGGATATTTCAAGTCATGGAGTTAATTTATTTAAGAAAATTCCAATGGGATTTATAAGAAGAACCAGTGTGAGGTTTAGAAGGTAAGGTAGATTTTAAGGAATGGTAGTTTTTGTGGGTTCATAAGAAGGAGGTGGTTCCTCATTGGTTTTAAAAACTAAATTAGTGGTTGTAATATCTTTGAGAAGTTGTTCCTCCAAATATGGTTTCTTAGGTTTTGTGATAGGATCTTTGTGAGTTGGCTTTTGATGATAGTTGACCTTAGTAGTATTAGCAAATTAATATTTTTAGTAATATTGGTCATATTTAGTATCAATAACACAAACATCCTTGGTGTTTTGTTGATGATTATATGTGGAAAAATATTTTTAGTTATTAGAAGAAGAAACTTTGGGAGATTGTTGTATTGGAGAAGTGGTATTGTACTCTTGATGATGGAGTTGGATTGTGGCTTTGTGAATGAAGGAATCACCAAGCATGTAATACACAAAAAATTTAGTAAGACCTTGAAAAGTTTCATGGGAATGACCAATGTTGGTGTGGAACCAAAAAAATTTATTAGGGTCATACCACTTAGGAAGATTGTTAGGATAAGTAAAGGGTTTAGAGGGTGGTAAGAATTATTTCATTTGTTGCATAGTTAGTGGTATATAAGAATATGGGGCATTGTTAGCTTTGTAAATTCCTTGTTTAGTTTTAATATTATTTATTTTGATGGAATTGGTAGAAGTTTAAAAATATCCTTTAAGGAATTTGGTATTATGTTTGAATTGCTTCATGAGGAAGTCTTGATGTTTAGCTTGGTCAAGAGCTTCGTTAATTGTTTGAGGAGTAAACGTTTGAACCTTATATTGTAGATAATGAGTTAAAGTAGTTATAACTATTTTGAATAAATTGTCATTAGTCATGTTATGGTTGTATTTATGGGCCATATATTTCTATCATTTGATAAAATCATGAGCTGATTCAGTGGGAGATTCCTTAGCATTGATGAAATGGCTAAAGAAATTTTTGGGAAGGTCATTATGTTGAAACTCTTTAACTATAAGATTGACTAAATCCTAAAGTTGCCAAATGGAATGTTGTGGAAGTTGGTTGTACCATTCTAATACATCACTAGTGAAGTTTTTAACTATAGGTTTAGTTGTGGAGAAAGTATTAGTTTGTATCCACTCCTTATAAAGATTTCCAAATGATTTGAGAAAGGATGTAAGGTCTTTAGTCCCATCATACTTGATAGTTGGAGATATATTACCAATATAAATGGGCATGATGAAAGGAGATAAAGGTTCATTTTGGATATTTTGAAATTTGTTTTACTCATAATAGGTTGATGAAAAACATTTCCTATGGCATCTCTAAGAGGTGGAGGAATAAAATTGGTATTGGCTTGAGGATTGAGAATTGGAGGTTGATTAACCATATTGATCAAATGACATTGTAATTAAATTATTTTAGATGTATTATATGTTTGCATTATGTTCATTTATTGTATGACTTGTGAGATAAATTGATTCATGTCAATTAGAGGGTTGGTTTTTGTAGGAGAACTCCCGAAATTGGTATTAGGGGGAGGGTTATTTGGAGGTGGATTACTAGTGGGATTATTGAGTAGACTTGTGTAAATTATTCCCACATTATGTTGAAAGGTTTGAAGATGATATTTTTCATGATAGGTATAAAAGGGATTACATCCACCTACTTCATCTTGAGGTGTGATTTGAACCATGTTACATTCTATAGATGAAAGAGGAGAAGAGGTGCTTCAAGAGTGAGGGTTTTCTTGGGAGTAAAGAAAGGGAGAAATGAATATCCCATATAGTGTCTAAATGGATTCAAGTTATCCAAGAATATTTTGATAGGGGACTTCATGATGTTTTGAGAAAATAAATACAATGCTAAGGAAAGAGAAATAAATAACTAATTCATCCAGATAGGAGAACAAAGGCAATAATAAGAGCATAGAGTTGATCAGGTTGACTTAGTATTATTAGATAGAAGGTAGAAGAGTACAAAATTAACTAGGTTGAATAAATACTATAATCAAGGAAAAATATAGCTTGATAAGGATACAAAGTTGACCAAGTCAACTTAGTACTATAACCAAACTGATAAGAAGAGTACAAGGTTGACCAAGTCAACTAGTATTATAGATAGGGAAACATATAGCTTGTAAGAGACTATGTCAAATAGAACAATAGTAAGGTAAGAACAGGGAAATATTTTTAAATTTAATTTAAATAAATAAATTAAATTAAATACACAAACAATGGATCAATGAGAATGTTCCAATTGAATCACACAACACAAAACCTTACACCAATGCTATCTAATGCAGGTTTTTATAGTACAACATACAATAATCAGAGAACAAGTAGTGAAATAAAAAATAAATGATAATGAAATGGTCCTCCTGAGTGTGTTTATATTATTATAAAGCATTATTTTAATTTTGATAGGGAATTTAGTTGAAAATAGGGAGCTATAAATCATTTTATGGATGGTTTTAGGACATTTAGCTTGAAAGTGATTTGTGTTAGTAATGGTAATGGCTTGGTATTGGGGCCTACCCCCTCACTTCATAATCCCATAGTGATAAGGGTGTTGGGTTCTTTACCAATATATATCATTAACCACATATTTATACTTAGCTATAAAACCAAGTCAGCTTCCCCCTTGGTGATGAAATCTAAGTAGGTAGGACTTGGGAAGACAAATGTTAAAATCATTTTGAAAATTTTGTGATTTAGAAGTGTGTGAAATAAGATAAAAATAGTGCAACTAATTAGTAATTTGAAAAACCACATAATGAGACTATGTAAGCTACTCTAAGCATGCAAATAGATCAAAATGATAGTGTGAATTAACTACTAGCATATAGTTGTTAAATCCCAAATTAAGAAAAATAAAGAGTCAATTTAAATGAAATTATATGAAAATAGTACAAAATAGATTCAACTAAGTTTCTACTATTCTGTAAAAGTAAGATTCCTTAAGAACTAGTTCAACTAGGTCAACTTAGTATTTTAGACAAAAGACATGCTACAAAACTAAGTTGACCAGGTCGACTTAGTTTACTATAGGTATGCATTTTTTAAGACTACAACATTGTATAAAATAAAACTATAATGAAGTACTAAATTAAAAGAGAGAGAAAAAAATGAACCTTAGGGGGTTGGAAGATGTTGAGGATTAATATTTTTATGTTGAAGTGCCTTAAATGCTACTTACAAGTTCTACCAACTAAGTCAACTAGGTCAACCTAATTCTATGAAACCCTATTTCTTGAATCCTATTAAGATGACTAAGTTGACCTATTCGACTTAGTTTTATTATTTGGATGTTGATTATGAGATTGAATTGACCTATTCAACTTTTTTTTTTAGAATTGAATAAAATTATTACATCAACCTACTTGATTTAGTAACTTGTATCTAATTAAAACTTACATAGAAAGAATATAATCATTTTGATGCAACTATGTGTTAAACCTATGCATATAAGTTAGAACTACACCATCTTAGTCAACCTAGTATTGATAATATAGAAAAATGATAAAATGATAGAAATAAAGAGTGTGAAATAAAACCTACAAGGGTTAGATTCATGTCAAATTAAATAGAATGTATGCAATGGGAAATGCATCATATTCTATAAAATAATCCTAGGTTAGAGATGATTGATTCTAATTACACTTCTAATTAAGGATACATTATATAATCGAGGTCATGACCAATATGGATCTTGTAGACCTAATAAATGGATATCTTACCATAGATAATATCACTAGGGTGTGTTCCAAAGCCTCAAGTCAAGAAAAAACATGTAGTAACCTTAACTAGTGCTTGCTAAAGCTTATGGCACAATCATGGGAGTTAGTAAAAATAAAACTAAACATGCATAATATAATAATAATTAAGTTATGTATAGGTAAAACCCTAATGCCTGGAGAGATAAATATTATTCAAAAGCCATTACTTATGTTACTTATATCTAATAAAGAGAGGAACAAAGTTAAATATACTTACCTGGAAGATGAAGTTGTCGAGACTCAATATATCCCTTGGTAAAAGGTAATTTATAAGAGGTTATTTCAGTTTGAAAGGATTACTAAGAAAGGCCAAAACATCCAATACTTCTCCACAAGACTAGATTCTTCTCCAAGTAGAAACCCTAAGATAAAAATTCTCAAGTAGAATGGTGGAATAGCAAATTTTAAAGAAACATAAATGAATAATAAATCTTTCCTACTCTTTAAGAATGATGAAATGGATGTGTTTATATAGGCAGATCTAATGCTACACCTTTTTGAAAGTTTAGGCCGATAAGGTTAACTCGATCAACCTAGTATCATAATTGACAAAAACTAGGCTATGGACTAAGTCAGCTAGGGGATGACCTAGTCCCTAATAAGCTTTGTTAATAAGGATACAAGGTCGATGTGGCTGACATAGTCATGTAAACTATAGAAAAGGGGTTTAGGTTAGGTAAATCAATAATGAAGGTGATAAATGACTAGAGGAAAGTGTAAAATAAGAGGCAAAGCTTATGGGAATGGTTTTAGGAGACAAGTGTGTAGATAGAAAATGAAAAAAGGGACAATAATCTTACAAAGCACCAATGGTCTACCAACCCCTTTCCTAGTGCATCCCTTAGGTGTGCACTCAGAGAGATTGAAACTCGATGGGTTTTTGAAAGATAGAAATCATCATTAATTGATAAAGTTTGAAAATATTATGTGTATACACATATTGTGTATGTTTCTTCTACAATTTACTACTATGAGCTTCATTGATGCATTTATGTAAGCCTTGCCTCATATGTTACATACATGATTCCAATGGTACATATCTTACTACGTTTAGATAATTTTCAAATATGGTATAATATTTAATGATTATATCTTGATACACATGATATAATTAAAGTTTATTTTGAGTTGAGTGAATTTTAGGATATACAATTACCTCATCTCAAAATGAGGGAATTTTAGTGGGATTTCAAAACATGAGGTAAGCCTTCATGTATCAAAAATAAATTTTGAGTACATAATATAGTTTTACATAATGTAAAAAGGTTCAAATATTTAATCATAGGTATAAATGATGTGGGAATATGCATCTCATTACAAGAACGTGATACAAATTCATAAAATTTTGGGTACATAATATACATTCATGCACAATATTAAAACATAATTTACAAATGTGAATCTACATATAGTTATATAATCTACATTTATCGATGGGGGCATGATATAGATTCATGTGATAATTAAAATAATATTTGATATATTCAATCATGAAATGACCATGGATGTACTCCATGCTCTTTTTATCATGCATATGAGAACTAACGAACAAAGTGACAATTGAATCTATAATCCATCTATAGTGGTTGATTTAGTTAATGTGCATAATGCATAACTTAGAGGTTTAGTACCCTCAAAAATTATTGATTTTGAATCCATTATGGATTCCAACCTATTTATGTCTTAAGTCAACCAAATCATAATGAGGGTTTGCTTCCCTCAATGGGTTCTATTTTATATTCATGTTCAATTCAAACTAGGGCTTGATCATCATCAATTCACCATTGGTTTAGCTAATGAACCAAATATCTCATAGTGATTCATTGGAAAAACCAATTCTTCAATGCTTCAAAGAAGCATCATATTCAAGAAAAGTTACAAGATAAACATTGGTTTCAAAATAGAAGTGTACTCATTCCTTGTTATTTTCAATATTTTAAAATTCAAATTAAATTTAATTTTTCAATTTCACATATGCAAATTAACTACATTTACATCATTTTAGGATTTTCCACTAAACACTTTGCATGATTAGAGTTTTCTCCCAAAGGAAAAGTATCTTGTATAAACTCAAGTATTATTTTCCTTTTATTTTAGTGATTTAATTTCTAGACTAAAATGGGTAGGGGGGAATGTAGACCTCATTTTATTTATTTCAAATCATTTAACTTTATAAGATTATGTGGTCATGGAAGAATTTTATACCTCACTCTATCCTAAGCATCTATATAGACCTTTCCATTTCTTAGTTTCTATATTACACCTATATAAATTTTCTTAATTTATAAAACCCATCTAAGTAAATTTCTAACATTCCATATTCTAAATTTCACATGTTTCCTTGCAAGATAGGATTGACTAGTATGGGTCAATAGTGGCAACCTATCTTGACCTGTATGGGTTGATTCTCACCTTTACCTTAGTAATAATCACTTTAAAAATTTATACCCTTCGTTATAGGTTGGTTAATGTTTTTGGGATAGGTTGTATGAGATTTTCCCCTTTCATATTGTTATCAAGGCACATCTAATTCACCCATTATATCACTTTAAAATTTAAATATTGAGGCACACTTACACAATTATACATTAAGAAAGCTTCCATATGCTCCCTAAATACTTTTCTAATCATTTGAATAAGTTCTTATCCAAGTTAAGGTAATTTTTAATCCAAGTAAATCATATCATTTCCAAGTATTCCAACCATCTCTAGATGCATTCATGTAGTAAAATTAGCAAAATTGCACAAAACACTCTAAATGGGATAACTGAGTTAGCTTGATTTCCCTCTTCAAAGTATTGGATACATAGTTAGTGATAAATAATCACAAGGTTGATTTGGGTTATTTAAAACCATTAAAATTACCCTATTTAATTATATATATTTTAAATTTTGCAATCCCTATTAGGATGTTGACTTTCATTAAGTTAGTTATAGGTCATTAAGATGCACCTAAAGGTTAATTTTTTGCACACATGTATGTCTTAAGCAAAAAAATATGATCTTATGATCATTTCATTGATTTTATACATAGGAAAAAATAGGATACTAGAGAACAATAGTGTTAATTGATCATTTCCCCTTTCAGTCGATCTTGACCATTAATAGCCACACTTCCAATTTCTATGGCGCTTTCAGAATCATTCCAATTTTATCACTTTTTGTTATTTTTTATCCATTCACAATTAGATCATAGATAGTAAATATCTAAGTCTTTTATTTTTGTTCATAATTAGTCTTATTTCATGTAATCATCCTTTGTCAATTTTTTTATTTTGATTTTATTTTTTTAATCTAAATTTGTTATACAACATTTTATTTATTTCAAATCATTTAACTTTATTAGGATTAATGCACCTATTAATTCTTATTTTTATAAAATGCATCCTTGATTAAGTATTGGGTTTAAATCTCATTATAAACCCCATGACATCAAGTTTGATGGGGTGTAGAATATGACTGAGATATTTTTCATTTGTAGCATTCTAGACATTATCTCTATTAATCGAAAGACAAAAAATATAAAATATAAATTAACTAAATTTTTATCTTTTAGCTTTGAAAGTGCAAGATTTTATTGATTAAAATTATCTTCATCTCATAAAATTTCATCAAATAGTTTAACACATAAAATTGATGCAATCTTAATGAGTGTATTGATCGAGGAAAATTGTAAAGGCCACCTAATCATGCCCAAGTGACTTTAAAAATTAGTTTATGCATCGAATAAAAAGAAAACAACCATCAAACACTTAACCTCCCACAATCAGATTCTTAGGTATAGCATTTAAGTCTTCATCCCCATCATCCTCCACCTCTAATTGTACCTATCACAATGAATGACTTCATATGGAGATAAAAAAATCCATAATATTTTGTTCAAAAGGTACGCTCAAATGAATACATGTTTTTTGGATGGCTATCATGAATTCTTATCATTCTAAAGTTATACTTTTATTTTAAAGAGCATTAATTGAATCTATATTTTATTCCATACACATATTTTATTGAGGAATCCATTCCATTTTTATTCTAATAAAACTCGTACATTTTTTTATATTCATCTCTAAAAAATAATATGCATAGTTTTACATTTTATATGCACCTTGTATGTTTACCAATTGTACCATAGGTATGTAGTCATTGTATTTTATGTTTTCAGTGTTATATGTCAATACTTAAAATCATTAATAGTATCCTTTACAATGTTATCATTAAATATACTCATATTCAATTTCATATCTCCAATAAAATTAGAGGTTAAGTCATTATTAAAATCCTCCACATTGAGATAAATACATATATTTTATTGTTTAAATATGGAGGAAAATAATGGTTCCATATATTCACCTATTGATTCTAACCACTCCTCCAAATATTCAAGTTTAATACATGGAAAATGTAGATCTTTCGCAACATTTTCTTTTTGGATGACCGACTAATATCTATTTCATTATACAAGAGTAAACTTATTGCATCCTTATCATTCTATGGTTTGTTACAAAAATTAGAATCTGAAGTCTTCAGTATGGCAGTTGCAACCTCCATAGAGTAAGATATGATAATAAGGTTGTGATTAATTTTAGATAAATCATACCATCATATAATTTGAAAAAAATATAAATAACTTGGTTTAGATTCAAACTCAATTCCAACAAACTACCCAAAATTACAATCACTTATGGTCCTAGTGGTAATTTTTCCTTTCCTCCATTAAATAAATAAAGATGAATGAGCACTAACATGAAAAATATAATCATTGTTATTAGTTTTACTAATAATGATAAAGGAAAAATATTTGAAATATTTTTATCCATAATTATTTACATATGGCATCCAACATTATTTGATTAGATTATATAAGATGCATTTTTCATTGAGGAAACTTTTCCATTTTTCATGTAATTATTTTAAGCTCATCTAATTTGGTTTTATATAGTTGACATAGTCAAAGTTTTATTATAATTAATTTTAAATTCTATCTAAATTGACATGTGGTGAATTCTCTAAATTTTTAGATCATCCATAGGATATATAGCACCTATTTTCATTGTTATGACACTTGTTTCAATCATGTACTAGGTAACTAAAATAGTTCACTATAAGCTAAAAAATCATTGAAAAATATGACATGTCATTGAGATTTTCACGTGTATATTCCAAATATTGTTTGATTCCATCACCTAAAACACATTGTCATTTCCCCTCACCATAATTTCACATCTCACTTTTAAGACTTTCATTTCTTTCATGTTATGTATGGTTGTACACTTCCCCACCCCTTCATCATTGCTCATGATTTATGTGAAACACAATGTATCCTATGTACATAGCTTGTTGTATGACTATAGACACTAAATCTAAATTTTATAGCACCTCAATCTTGTATACTTAGAAAATACCTATCATGGATGTACCCTTCAATTATAAGACCTTCCCATTTCCAAAAGGCTCATATTCACTATATCTTTGTGCCCAATTAATTATCTCTTAGTCCAACCACTATTATTACGATGACCATGCCTTATATAATATAAAAAATTCTCTAAAATTTATCATTATCCTTATTTGGTATTTTTGGATGTGTTATATATTTTCTAGCTTCTTGGACATTTACGTCCTAGCTAAACACCTACATCGATGCAAGTGTCCCTTTTCAAACTAAGTGTCTAGTGCCCAAAATTCATATCATATTCAAATGAAACATATTATTATGGTTTAAATAATTGCTTTAGTTTGAAAATTTTTCAAAAGGGATTGGTATATATAAAATACCATCCCTCATTCATTCCTCACCTAGTAACCCAACAAATATTGGGAACCCACAAGGTAACTTACTAAAATCACTCTTGATCAAGAATTAAAGTTATAAAATATCCCCTATTTCCATACCAATCATAGGATAAATATCCCCATAGGTCTAAAGTACTAAAATAAAATCCCATGAGCCATATTTTCCAAGTTACAAGCTAGGTCACTTATCACATATTGCATCATTATGCATGCACAAATCCAACACATAGGGGATAAATACATAAGTCTAACACCCTCTTAAAAGTTTTAGATATGTAAGTAGAACCAATTGACAAAGGGGTCCTTGGGGAAACTCTACATTGCATGCCCACTTTCCCATTTTCCCATAGTCACTCCAAGGGTGAGGAAGCTAATTTTTTATCATTTGATGAAGATCGATAACCTATGTGCACAATTTGAAGATAGTAGAGGAAATGTGAAAAAAATCATAGAATACTCTAGGTGGTCACACCCAAATCTAGTAACTATCATTTACTATACACCTACATCCAACTCAGACACCATCATCAAGGTAACCATGTAGATCCGATAAAAGTGTCTAAGGCCACAGAGTGTAAAATTCTAGAATCTAATGGATATTTTAGTATCTTTATCTATTATAGTTCCAACCCATTTCATCCCATATATACATATGCATAGTAAACTAACTAAGTACTCGTCTTGTTTTAAATTTATTTTTAATATCAACCAATAGTTATACTTTCTAGTTTTGTCATATCTCAATATTTAAACTCTAAATATTATTTAGCTAAGTTCATAAATTAGTTGGCCTATTATAGATATATCTATTACCCTTATGATTATTCACTTATATATTCTTAACCATATTTTACCCTTGTAATACACATTCCAATAGTTTAGGGTTAACCATATTTTAAACCTCACATGTGATCTCCAAACCCTAATTAACCTAGGTTTTCCTAATTTACAATTTTTTTTCTAAATTCTAATTGCTGATTTTAAAATGTTCAAAATTTAAAAATCAGAAATTTTTTTCTTAAAATTATGATATATATGGATATATTTTTTTACCACTTTTGTTTCTAATATCTCATTGTTTTCATTGATTTTTATCTTGTCTATATTATTATAAATTTTAAAACAACCAAATCAAGGAATGATCCTAATAAAGATAAAACTCAAACTTCTCTTTTCCAATCTTATTTTAATAATATTAATCATCTTCTTATTTATCCTAAGGAGGGTGATAGCTACCATCCCTCTAACCAGGTCCATGTTATCACTCATTCAAGGGGTAGGAATATGGTGTATGTATACACATTCAATATGTGGTACCTAGGGTTTGTACTTATGAAACCCTCAGATATCAAATCATTTTTATGAGTAAGTTAATAGAAGACTTGAAAAATAATTTCATGTCCAAGATCACATTATTGTAAAATAATATTGCATACCTAAAAAGTCCAACACATGGTAGTTTTAATCATATTTTTTCATCCTCATCTACCAATGTTGTGCTAAACAATATTTCTTATCTAAACACAAAGATACAACAAAACACATCTAAAACAAATGATAAAAATATTACACCAAACGTTATTAAGACACCAAATGGAATCTTAAGAGAAATGATTTGAGATAAAGTGATCAAATTTCCACCTCCACATCCTATAAGGTGATCTAAATAGTACTATACATATCATATAATGCATGTGCATCATATAAATTATTTTTTTCTATTTCATAAAAAAATCCTCAAAGATAGAGGGGATCCTATCATGATACATGAATCAAGCAAACCACTCTCATTATTAGTACATTTCCTAAAGAACAAGTACAAAACTAACAAATATGGGTACCAAAATATAACTCAGAACACAAACAATTACAAAAATAAAACATAGAGCAAGAAAATATTCAAAATTCATGATTAGGGTAAGAAAATATTCAAAAGGCCAAGCTAGAGAAAGATGTGTTATAAAAATAACATGAACAGAAGTAGAAAATTCAAACTCAAGATAAACAAACAATCATTCTTTAAAAAGGGTTACTAATAAAGAATTTTTTAAATAAGGACATGCCTAAAATATCAAAGGATATAAATGTGGTTACCAAAGATCCAAACATCATGTTTATTCCATGTATAGAGTAACAAACAATTAAGTGCAATACTAAAAATTATATGCTTCCATCCTCAAATAAATAATTCAAGGTACAAATTACACCTTTTCCTATTGTTCTAGTAAATATATATGACTCTTCTCTATGCCATCATGAGATGAATTTTTTTGACAATGATGAACATACTCAAGACAAACAAGATTTCAATAAGTAAAATCCAATCTCTAGTGCAATTGGGTTTTCATACATAGATGCAAAAAATGATTTATAACAAGTTCAATAACAACCTAAGAAGTTTCATATTTCTTATATTGCTAACATAGGGGATTTGTATGATCCTAATGATACTGATTACACATCATATGAATATGACACACATGATGTAAGGCCTTTGTAGAAACATATCCTTGATGATTACATTGGATTATAGTAACACTTTTCCTTGCATGTGTCTTCCTTGCTTATCTTTTTTAAAAATGTCCCAAAAATTCAAATAATTCAAAAATACCAAAAAATAAAAAAAAATGTTTGTAGTTATACAATTTTTTATACTTTTTTTTTTTTGCTTTACATTTGAAGATAGCATGACATTCCTTTCTTATATACACATTTATTTCATGCTTCATTTGAATGAAATATAAGCATAACCAGATATATGATACATGCACATACAAATTTTGTGCCTTCCCTCTACTTACATTATCAGTACATTAGGGGAATCTAATTTTTTTTATCATGATACACCTAGGTTATATTATTATGTGATCACTTTCCATTATCATGTTTTAGATTATATATTTACACATGCATTTATCCATATTTATACCTTTCATAGTGTATTTGATATGATATGTACTTAACATTTTTTAGTAACAAGTGTATCTAGAGACTACTATTATATACTTATGCTAGTTACTTATGATTCCATGCTTTCCTTTTAAGCACTTATTTGAGTCTCTTGCCTTGCTTGTTATTATCTTACATTATATTGCTTATTTCAACATTGAATATACTCCATTTTTTATGGCCCCCGTGCCTTTATTTACCTATTTAAACATTTGAATATGTCATTATTTTTTGTATGTGGACATTTGACTAAGTCATGTCCCTTTGATTATGTGGTGTTTGAACATGCCCCTTCTGTGAGGTCTCCTTGGACCATTGCCTTTTGTTTTAATTTTGAGTGATATTGCACATGTACTTGATTTCTTGTTAAGCTTATAATGTTACTCTCTAGACATTTACATGATTAACATAATGTATCTTAAGAGTTTATGTGATCAAATATTATGTTATTCATTGTTATATCTACCTAGACATGTTACTCTTATATGCTACATGATCTATACACATATTATAAAATTATCTTATCAATTTTATATAAGGTAAGTATAAGTTTTTACTTCCCCTCACCTCAAAAAGAGGGAATATTAGTGGTATCATGTCATAGAGGAATGGCTTCCACATTTTCACACTTTCATATTTTAGTGGGGCCATGTCATAGATACATGACTTCCACACTTTCATAGTTTTAGATTATAGTGGAGGCATGTTATGGAAACATGTTATCCAAACTTACATAGGTTCTCAAATTTTACATATTCATTGAGGGCATCTCATGGGAATATGTCCTCCACACCTACATAAAATATCAAATTATTCAAATTTAAAAGTTAAATGACTCATATACACATCTGTGGTAGCATTATATACATTGGTACCATTGTTATACCCAAAATTTTGCTTTCGACATATATGAGGTGCATATGCCATGCAAAAGATCACATTAAATTAAAGAATCAAATTAGCTTTCAAATTTTAAATACTACCATGGACTATTACCATACCTAAGATGTAATTTTATGGAATTTATTGAGCTGATCTAATGTAGTAATTGGTTTACCTTTTGGCAAAGTTCAGGTGGTTATATCACTCAATCTTACTAAGTTTATCCGTTAGATTTGAATAAAATATAATTTCACCAAATTTATAGGATGGAGTGATTAAATCATCCACCCTCACTAGATATATAGTGTGATTTGATATGATCATTCACACTCGCTAGGTTATAAGTATGATTATGTTACATAATTGAGATGAAATTGATGGTTGTATGAAAACTTACTTTTTTCCAAAGTTAGGGGCATGGTATTCTCGTGTGTGTGTGTGTGTGTGTGTGTGTGTGTGTGTGTGTGTGTGTGTGTGTGTGTGTGTGTGTGTGTGTGTGTGTGTGTGTGTGTGTGTGTGTGTGTGTGTGTGTGTGTGTGTGTGTGTGTGTGAGTATGTATATGTATGTATGTATGTATGCACTTTCAGGTTTCCAAACTATCCTAATATCAAATTTAATACTTCATCATAAATCATATCCTTAAATCAAATTACCAAAATGAAAGATGGTTACATTGATACATGGGTGTAATCCTAACCTTGTTCTCTTTACTTTTAATCATGTCACATTATTTCAATTCTAGACTATATGAATTGATTATATACTATAACATGTTCTTTATTGCAAATCAATTAGTAGTAAATCAATTAAGTGAGACTTATGCAAATAAAAGGTGTTTTATACACACCCAGGTATGCATTTATTTCTTTTAAACTAGAAATTTAATTATTATATTAAGGGGGGTATATACACTAAATATGAATTGTATATCACTTCAGTCTTGTACACTTGGAAAATAATTATCATGGTTGTACCCTTCAGTTCTAAGAACTTACTATTGCCAAAGGGATCACACTCAATATCTCTTTTTGAAAAATTAATTATCTTAGTTTTACCCCTATTATTCTGATGATCAGGCCTTATATACTATGTAAAATTCTCTAAACATGGTCATTATCCTTTTCTACCTATTTTGAGTCTATAACCATTTTCTAGTTTCTTGGATAATTATGTTCCAACTATACACCTATGTTGATGTAAATTTCCCTTTTCAAACTAACTTTCCAATGCCCAAAAATTATATAATTTTTAAATGAAACATATTATTATGGTTACCCTAAGTTATGCAGTATAATATATTTTTAAAAGCGATTGGTATATACACAATATTAGACCTCATTCATTCCTCACTTAGCAACTTATAAAATAATGAGAACTCACAAGATAACTTAACAAAAACACTCAATCAATAATTGAAGTGAGAAAATATGCCCTATTCATCCTTATTTCCATATCATGTATATGACTAATATCCCATAGGTTTGAAGTACTAAAGGAACATCCCATGAACCATATTTTCCAAGTTACAAGATAAGTCACTCTTTGTACTTTGTTATCACACATTGCATCCTTATAAAAACACAAAGCTAACACATATGGAAAAATGACATAAGTCTAAGGCCCTATTTAGAGTATTGGCTATGTAGGAAACACCCATTGACAAAAGGATTATTGGGGAAGCTTGACACCTTGTGCATACTAACCCATTTTTAACACACTCATTTCAAGGGTGAGTAAGATAGGGGTTTATCATTTGATGAATAGTGATAGCATGTGTGCAATATCTAAAGACATTAGAGGAAAGGCAAAAGAAACTAGAAGACTCCAAGTGGTCACATTTAGATCCAATCATTATTCCATATTGGACACCTATATCTAATATAGGCACTAGTATCGATACAACCTTCCATGTTTTATGCAAGAATTTAAGTCTACAAAGTGTGAAATTATAGAATCTAATAATTGTTTTAATATCTTGATCTATTCCACTTCTAGCCTACTTTAGTCCAAATTTTCATGCACATAGTAAACCATGTAATTATAGTTATTTTCAATTTATTACAATATTAATCAATAGTTGTAATTTTTATTTTTGGCATATCTCAGTATTTAAATTCAAAATATTTTTTATTTGAGTTTGTAAATTAATTTTATATATATATATATATATATATATATATATATATATATATATATATATATATATATATATGTTTATCACCCTTATTATTATTCATTTATATATTATTAATTGTATTGGATCCTTTTACTATACCTTCCAAAATTTTAGGTTTAAACAAGGACATATGGAGGAACACAACCTTCACATTATTTTTTATTACTGATTCATGCTCAAAATGTTATATGGTGTCAATTTTCATGGGTTTTGAGTGAAGTACGAATATTGATTAAAACTTTTTCACTTTACAAAACATCTTTAAAAAAAATGCATCTCTTCTAGTGTAGCTAACACTTTTAGGGGAAAAACTAATATTTTTATTTAACTAAGGTCCTTAGAAAGATAACTCTTTTCAAAGGATAAAATTTAAAATTACAACTTACCATAATTAAGTGATACTTATATATTTTGTCTCCTTATTTTTCCCTTGTCGATGTATGAATTTCATTTTTTAAGCCATGCCCATTTTCCTTTTAATCTAGTTATCCTCACTTTTTCCCATTCCCTCATTTTTCTTGTTACATTTACTTAAAATATTTGTCTACTTAAAACATGATGCTTTTAGTAACCTTATACTCCTTCGAATTTATATCTTAACATACTCATATTTAATTAGGACTCAAATATTTTTATTTATTCCTCCCTCCCTTAATTTTCCTAATTAATGAACTTGACATATTTGTCCCTTCTAGAAAAAACTATCTGTCAATGAATTTATTATTTGATAAATTTGATAATTATGTTGGTTAAAATTTTAATCTCTCTATACCTATTCAATTGTGATTATTTTTTTCATTTTAATTCCCTTATACCACTTTGAATAAGATATGTAGATAATATATCATTAACAACTATGCATGCTAAAGAGGACCACCTTGAGTGATATTTATAGATAAAATACCATCAAAAACTTTCCATGGAAAATATGGTAAATAATTTGATGGTTATGGATGGTCTCAAAGTTTTCTTATGACAAATTAAGCTCATAATTATTGTGATAATTTTTCATAAATGGTAGGAACATGAATTATTATACAAACATAAATATAATTGGTAGGCATTGCTCTAATTTTCCATACCACTCATCCAAATTTATCATCAATAGTTCTACATTCAAAATGGAAACCATGACATTTCCAAAGTAGATGGTAATGACCAACTTTTCCAAAAAACTCATGGGATTGTGTATTAAGGAGTGTGTCTAAAAAAGGTTGAACCTAATTTTTCAATGTGTATTTTAACAATAATATGTGTGATGAGGAGATATTTCTAATATATATCTTAAAATTTTGATTGTGTCTTTATCTCATTGGGCATTATGTCATTTTCTTCATTAGTTGGTTTTTGAATAGCCTCTTTATAATGTTTATACCAGTTTCTTGGTGATAACATATTCATATAATTCTACATAGCAGCCAAACTACGTAAATTTTATTTATATTTTATTTAGATCTAGTATTATTAACCTATTAATATACTTTACACTTTAGTTTCATGTAAAACATGCAAACTTTCTCCAATTTCCTGCACATATGCCTGTGGGTGACTACATGGGGTATGTTGATTGTAATCTTGAGGATGGACTTCCCTCCTCAATGTGTTTAATCATCATATGATTACAATGTGAAAATTGTATCTAATTGAATATATATTCCTTGATAATTATTTAGGTTTGTCAATAATCTTGGATTCCTAAAACATCTTATCCATTTGACATTAACCCAATAGACATCTTGAGACTCGTTAATCCCACCTCCTACTCTTTTGTAACTAGTTTGAAGACTATAATTTTGTATTGAGACATATAATGAGAACTTTAGGGAAATATTACCATGTCTACCTAAGGCCAAAAATGTCTCTAACACTCTCCCTCAAGTTTCATCTAGTCTAATTTCATGAGAAGCCTTCAAAACTACACTTTTTAGGCCTATAATAGTCCTCTCTAGGCCTGATCTATACACCATAAACTTTACATGTGCCAACCAACGGATCATTAGGCTCCCATGAGACTTGAGAATACCATAAAGTCCTTTTCAATACTCAACTATCTCATTTGAAGGCATTTGAGGGAAAAAATCTTTCATCAAGTTCTTATCAGAGTTTTAAAATGTTTTTAGTGGCCTACCATATTAACAATGGTTCATAGAGTATAAGAATTAGATTTAAAGCTTAGTTACATGTATTTTTATCCCATATATCCCATCAAAAATACATAATATCTCTTGGTTCCATGCACCTTGTATGGTGAGATCTAAGTAAAATTTGGAAGCCTTCAAGTCTTAACCAATCATTTTGGGTATGCTAAAAGTGTTAAGGATCATTCATAGAGTTGAGATCCTGAACTAAATTATCTATACCATAGATATTAAGTGCATAAGGGTCCCCAAATTCCCCTAATATTATTTTTCCCCATGCATCTTACCATGTAAGATATGAGCATTTAAATTGGCAACTCAAAATGACAGACTTGGGTGATGGTGCTCAAAAGAGGTAGTTATGCCAAATTTATCATTATCCTACCTTCCTCTACCCAAAAAATATTCCTCAAGAAATTTATTTTCATCATATACCTCTTCATTACCTTAGGAATTTTTGGATATTTTGAATATGTCATATGATGAATATGGGTTTTTGAGGGCTTAAAGAGGGTTTCAGGCCTTATAGGCCTAAACTAAGCCTTAGGCTTTAGACTACGTATAGGTGCATTGGTGACCTCAAGGTCATATTAACATCCTTTTACATATAATTTAAAACTTTTTCATCTATCATCATTTTCTCAAACTCCCATCTTTATCCTTTTTCTCTTTTGGGTCTACCATGACCATCCTTGGCCTAGTCTTGGTGTTTGGATTATTTGGTGCTAGTTACCTAAGTGGTTTGTGTCTATATTTTCCTTACTATTTATTAGAGTTTTGGTCTCATATAATTTACTCTCAAAGTTTTAAAACACCTATTGAATTGGTTTTCCCTCAAATCTGCTATCAAAATCACTATATAGTCATACACATAAGACTATGTGTCATGAATGCTTAATCAGGCCCAAACAAATTTTTTAAACTTGATTATATCTAAAAGGATGTTGAAGGACATATATATGTCATAACAACACTATATAAAATCTTTCACATAGTGAATTACCTTTAATATCCAAATCAATATAGGTATCCATTTTTTTTAGGTAGACTTGTATGCATTAGGCCAACTTGTTGATGCATAGTTAGAGCGTCCTGAGTTAGCTTGATTTGGTTATTCGTTTAAGTTTAATTTTAATTTGAATAACATATCCTTGATTTTATATCCCTATGACTGAGATATTTATTTCATATGTATATTTTATTTCACATTCAAGGTTAGAGAGAACCTATATGTGGTCCTATAGGTGGTGATTAGGGGCATTTGACTACCAAGGGAGTCCTTCTAAAAGTCCATGAGCAAGGGGAGGGTTTGTATACCATTATGAAAGTCCATTTTAATTTTATTAAACCTAAATAACCTTATTAAGGTATTCATCTTCATAAATATATGGTCATTTCTAACATCTACTTAGTTTCAGCTACAGGTCATGGTTTGGGGAAACTTTTTGAATGTTGGTCCTAAAGTTGATCTTATAAGATTTGTCATGGATTTTTAATAGTGTCCAAAATTTAATGGGACTCTTTTCTCATAGTATTATTATCCCTTCATGTAATTATGAAGGATTTTGGTCTCACTTCACCATTAGTCTTGTGTAGGAAGACTTAGACCTATATGTGCTTTCATACAATCCGATGAAGTTCTGAGTCTAGAAATCAAAGCCTATTATGAGGTGGAAAAATATTTTTAAATTAATTACATAGTAAATACCTTTTGAAGGATCTTATCTGGACTATTACTCCTCATTCAAGAACATCTATTAGGACCCTAGACATCCCTATCTATATACTCAATAAAACAAAGTACTTGTAGTTGGTTAATCCAACATCTTGGGGGAGAAACTAAACTTAGGATTTAATAAAAAGCCTTAAATAATGATAATGAACCTTAAACCCTATTAAAAGGCCTATGAAAACATTTGAAGCTAGTTCATAGATTTTTTGGTCTTAAGAGACATAATGAGTCTTGTTCCTTCTGAGAGAGGGGATCCTCCACATGTCTACAAAACATCTACAACTTGAAGGAGACACCATTCACATGTTCTTTAGCTTAAAGGTGGACTACCATGAGAGCATCTAAATCATATTTGGAACCTTATTTCCTTCCTTCACATGGTAAGCATTGAAGATCAATAAGGGGTCTATTCTAACCAAATGGTGACTAGATGAGACATGTGAGGAACTTGGAAGAAGACACATAAACCTGAAATGATCATTTTCATACTCTACTCTTTCATGACAACATAGGAAAATTGCACATGGATGCAATCTTCTAACTAAGGAGAACCATGTGTTGTTCTAACCCTACAATTACTATGATAACATGCCTAGATGGGTTTATAACATTCAATAGGCCTTTATATAATTTTCTCTATGATCAAGCTATCATAATGATCTCAAACATTTGATGAATCTACCTATAGATGAGTTTATGGGGGTTACAAATAGAATAAGACCACCTAGAGGTCTTAATGATTGTTCATAAATCTCAAGGCCTTGATCTACAAACCAATACCACTGATTGCAAGCCCACTAGGGACCCCACCTTTGGCTAAGATCTTGGGCTCTAATTCCTCTTGTACAAACCATACCATCCATCTCAAATGGGATGTTATTAGCTTGCCAAAGGCTTGATTGAGATATTAATACTAGTTATACCTTTGTATACACATTTGAAACATGAATCCTTATTTGATGTACCTACAAGTATTTCTAATGAAGTAACTTACCCTCATCTAACCTTGGTCATACTCTACAATTTTGTACAATCCTAAAAACACTTGTAAACCATCACTTTCCTACATTTTCTTAGGTTTGAGATCTTGAAATGCTATTGGTGGGAAAGAGGATGTAAATGAGGAGTTGAAAATTCTTTTAAATAAGGATTACATATGGAGGGAAGGTGAAAAGTCATTTTTCATACATGTGGGCCCTTTTTTGGTGGATGGAAAGTGTTTGACCCCTAAAATATCTACCTTTTGCATATGAAACTACTATATAAAGTAATTATGATGGTAATGAGTCCCTTTGAATTCATTTTACCTTTGATAATGATTTAATGGTGTCTTAAGGGCCATAATAATACTATTCACATGTTATGAATACCCTTTGAAGGCAATATGCATGATCTCAAGTGAAATATCAATTGAAAGTTACCTTAACAATTCCTAAAAGACCTTTAAACATGCTAAGGCTTTATATAATTTATCACATTCTCTTCATACCAGCTCTAATCCTCTAATTTTTCCATATTTTATAAGTTTTAAACATGCTTAGATGGATTAATAACTGGCGATGAGCGACAACCTTTGAGTCATCATCAATATGAGTGATTTTAGATCATAAGGACCACATCAAGAATTTTTATGGACCCTTATCCATAGTCAACACAAAATTAACACTTGACACAAGCTAAAAAAAGGTGAGAAGATGACCACTATGACATTCCTTAAAATAAGTACACCATTTGAACATGTTGCCTCTGACTTGATGACAAGTAACCCCTCATTGAACTACCATGACAAGATCTACATCATCATATGCAAGCTTTGAGGGACCTATGAGAAATTTTTAAACTATAGGGGATGATATTTGTCCTAGGAAGACAAATTATCAATAATAGTCTCACTTCCAATTTCTATGGTAATTGAATAATCAGTCATAGTTTATAAATTTTAGTTATCTATTAGATATGCATAGTCAGATCATGGACAATAAATAACTAAGTCATTTGTTATTGTTCATAGTTAGTCTTCTTTCATATCATCATTTTTGTTGATTTTAGTATTTTTCTTTCATTTTTCTTTTCAAAACTTGTTTTACAACATTTGATTTCTTTCAAATCATTTATCTTAATTATGGTTAATCTACTTATTAATTATAAATTATGATAAAACATATTTGTGAAACCATTTTCATTCAAGAATTACTTTCAAAATATTGTCCTAGGGTTTAGATACATTTTTGATATCTAACACTAAAATATTCTTCTTTCAACATTATACTAATATCTTACACTAAAATAACTTTCTTTTGACCTTGAATTTCATCACTAACATTGAAAACACTTTATTTTGACCTTATACTTCAAGGGAATTTACTAATATCCATAAAAAAAAATCATTTTACCTAAGGATCTAAGATTTAGTTTTTTCTTAATTTTCAAAGAATTTATGGGTAAATTAGATGAGTATTTCTTGTTACAATTATATCTAATTTTATTTACATGTTATACTCCATTAATAAGGAAAATCATTAATATGTGTAATAAAACAAAGTGAAGCACATATTAAGACTCAAACACCATTGATGCAATTTTTTTAAAAGTCAAGTATGACATTGGGACAAAAGCAATCATACACTCATGATGTTATAAAGCTTACTTTACACCCTATTTATGGGCTTATTATGACCATAAATAATTAAAAGGCCTATGAATTTGATTATACTAAGAACAATATATTTAAGCATGTTGATTTAAAATAATTTAGTGAATATCTTGATGTCCATCCAAATGAAATTGATTATTTGTTATCTGTAGCTTGACAATAACAAAATAAACATGATCATGTTAGCACGTCTGAATTAAAAAATGATTATGTTAAGAAACCTTTTGTCAAACCTACCACAAGTATCGTTACTTCTAATATTTATATTTCTATTACATATACACCTTTATATATGAGACCATCACAAGGATTCCAAAATATATTTATGCCCATGCCTAAATAATGACTCATATAAGACCTTTGATAGTTACATCATTGTAATGTACATTTTTAAAAAATAAACCAAGTGCAAAGGATGAATTCATCCCTTATGAATGGGGCACCACAATGAAGGAAAAATATCCAAAGCATGTTTTCCTTTTGGGAAAAGCCACTTGAAGGGTATTTATGATGGGTAATTCATGGAGAAAGAGCATGATCAAATTTTATTCAATAAATATTCATATTTGGGTAACAACTTGATAATGCATTTGAGGATGAAAACCCTCATTTGTAATTAGACTCAAGGACAAAAACTCTTGATGCCTATTTTGGTAACTTCATTTAGGAGTTACACTTGTTCTTCACATTGATTATTTGACTATCCTTATTTTAATATTTGTATAAGACATAAATCAAGAATTCAATATTTGAAATTAGAAATTTGTTATATTTGATTTATTTTTATAAGTTTGTGAAAAATTGGTGAAAATATCAATGATATAGTTTGTAGTAAATAGGATTTAGTAAAAATCTAAATTTAAGTATTTAAATCCAATTTAGGGATATTATAGTGGTATCAGAGCTTTTTCCCTTCCAACCTATGGGCAAAAATTCATGCAAGGTGATGTTAAAGAAATTCACTATTATTTGCAAAATGGAAATATTGGTTTAGATCAACAAAGGAAAGAAACTAAAAATGGAGAATGAAGGGAAAATATGGGAGATAAGAACTAAGATGATGAATGGATTAACAGTCTTATTTAAGGATAGGAATAGCTGGCTAATATAATGATGTAGTTAGCTCTCATAATGTAATCTATGATAAACCATAGATATCAAAATGGTGAAAATATTTTTTTTCTAATAATATCAATAATTAATTCCCTAAAAAATAACCATGACTTCTTAAAATAGACTTTTTTAGCCTAATTTATTATTAGACATAGTCATTGATGTATGAAGGATTGTCATTGATGTCAAAGGTAGCAAGTGATATTATGCATTGATGACAAAGTTGTTGAGTTGAACAGACTTGTTGCATAGCCCCATGGAGTTGTGTGTGTACTTTGAATGATTATGAACATACAAGAACAATCATATGAATGTCTTTGCTCACATGGTATCTTGACAAATATATCTAAATACATAGGTGGATGTTAACATAATTTTCATATATCTCTTTGTGGTCTAATTTTTAAGCCATAAGGATGAGTAGATAAAATGTTACAAATGCATAATGTTGTCCCTTAGTTAAAAGCCTACTAAGATTCTATAGTTAGTCATTTTTTTGCATTTACATTTATCTAGGAATTATTTAGAATAAGTGACTTGGGTACTTACTTTTGAGAAATGTTGAAGACTCTTCTGAAAAAAATCCCACAAAAAATGTTCTGAAGCTTTGAAATTATTTTAGGAAAATGTTCAGTCTCCTCACTTAGTCAATTTTTTAAAGCTTGGGAATTATTTTGAAAAAAAAAATTGAATAAAAGTTTCAAAGGAAATGAGTGCTATTTGGAATTATTTTAGATAAAGTAGTTTGGTGAATTATTTTAAAAAAATGCTATGTCTTTGTCGTAAAATTTATCCCAAACAAAATTTATGAAGGGATCTTTTCAAAAATGCCAAAGGTTAAGTGAACCATTCAAAGATTACGAAGGGTACTTTATAAAAGTTTCAAAGGGATCTTTTAAAAATTATGAAGGGCATGTGACCTTAACAAAAATCTTGAAGGGTACTTGGCAAAATTTCCAAAGGGAATGTGACCCAAACAAAAATCTTGAAGGGTGCTTTACCTAAGTTCTAAAGGGCATGTGACCCAAACAAAAATCTTGAAGGGTACTTTTCTAAAGTTTTGAAGGGAATGTGACCCAAACAAAAATCCTAAAGGGTATTTTTCCAAATTTTTGAAGGGCATGTGACCCAAACGAAAATTCCAAAAGGTACTTTGCTAAAGCTTCGAAGGGCATGTGATCCAAACAAAAGTTTTGAATAGGTCACTTATAGAAGTCCTGAAGGACACTTTTGGAAGAAGGACATTGATGAATTCTTTCAAATAATTTGTCTAAGGTAGGTAGACACTTAAAAAAATTCTTAAAGAATACTTTTAGATGTAGAAGACACTTTTGAAAGAAGGACATTGATGAATTCTTTTAGAGAATTTGTCTATGGTAGGTATACACTTACAAAATTCGTGAATGATACTTTCAGATGGAGAGGACACTTAAGTTCTCAAAGGATACTTTCAGCTAGAATGGCCTCTTACAAAGTTTTCAAAGGATATTTTATAAGAATTATAGGTTACTTAAAACATTTATAAAGAATAAGTGTGGAGTCTCATAAGCCATTTTCAGAAGTGCCAAAAAATAAGGTGAGTTAAAGGTTGAGAAAGTCTGAAGAGATCAAAGGATCAAAAGCAATATAGGAATGTTGAAGAAAATGAGATGAGGTCAACATACTAAAGTTTAATGACCAAGCCAATATAAAGACCATGCATCTTCAGAGATCAAATGGCACATGAAGCTTAGATGGAAAGATCGATGGAAAAATTTCAAAGTTGGAACAAAAATAAATAAAGAACCATTGAAGTGAGTTAGTTACAAGAATATGGCAAGATGGTTGAAGGATATAAACAACAAGGATTGAACTAAAACAATTATTTTAATTTTGAGAGTGTGGTAATTGATGTGATTAGGGTATAATTTGAAGAGGCTCAAATAATATAAGTCAAATAGTTATTTACATGGAATGAGAAGGGACAAGCAATGAATGAACAATGTATAAAGTAAAGAAACTCATCTAAGTTTGATTTGTTAAAAAATTCTAAAGTGACGAAGAATAGGAAAGAAAAATAGTCATCTTTTCATGAGAGGAGTTGAGATGAGTCAAGTTATAGATGTAGAAATATGAGACTCATCTGAGCATAGAGGAGTAATGGTTGAATTAGAGAATACCAGAGTGTCAAATAGATAAATTTAGACATAGAGAAAGGGTACAGGGAGAGTGAAGATCACACAAGAGTGTGTTGAATGAGAAATGAGTATTTGGAGATTAGATATGCAACAAAGAATAAAGACTTGGATTCTTTTATGAATCTGATTCATGAATTTGAAGTGTAAATGTCTAATTAGTTGATGCTATCAAATTAAGCTAGTTTGGTGCTTGGTATAGGGATTGGGTACTTCCTTAGAGTTGATGCTCTTAAAACAAGGGATTGGTGTCTCCTTGGGATGGGTGTCCTTAAATGTAACCAGTGAGGTTCAGTCAATGAGACAAACTTTGTGAGGATAAATTAGAATAGTAGCTTCTAACAACATTCTCACCATGGTTTTTCCCTTTATGTTTCCACATATAAATTTGGTGTTGTGTGTTGTGATATTTTGCATGTGATATCTTTCATTTATTTTTTTAAGATTTCATATGTTTAAAATTCATTTTTGAGATCTATTGATTAACCCCCACTCCCAATAGATAGGTGTGTTCAATAATTGGTATCAGAGCCAAGGGTTCTAAAAGAGAATCTTAACCATCTCGAGTTGATCTTGGATTTTGAACATAAAATGGTAAGTCATGAAGGAACTTCATCAAACAAGGCACCTTTGTTTGATGGGTCTAACTATGCCTTTTGGAGCATAAGGATGGAAGCATATTTGACCTCCTTGGGGTTTGATGTCTGGAAGTTTGTTGAGAATGGATACACACCTATTGCTATTTATCCTATTTATTAAGTAGGGAATAAGGCATGTGAAAACAATTCCAAATCAAATAATGTTATTCTTTATGTATTTTCAAATAATGAGTTTGTCAAATTCATGCATTGTCAAAGTGCAAAGGACATATGGGTCAAATTAAAGAGCATATATGAAGGAGACGAAAGAGTAAAACAAGCTAAGCTTGAAACACATAAGGGAAAATTCAAGAGCCTCAAGATGAATGAGGAAGATAGTATTATAGACTACCTCCTTAGGCTAGATGAGATTGTAAATGCAATCAAAGGACTTGGAGAGACAATGGATGAATCAGTCATTTTCAAAAAGGTTTTAAGATCTCTGACAATAAAGTATGATTCTAAAATGTTTGTCATTGAAGAAGTAAGAGATTTGAACAAGTTCATAGTAGATGAGTTACATGGAACTTTCACTGCATATGAGATGAGGCTAGGAGATGTAGATTCATCTAAGAGAGAAGCTACTTTCAAAGTTTATAAGTAGGTAGAAGAAGAACCTCCTAATTCTAAATCTGAGGAGGTTGATGATGTAGAGGTCAACTTCATCAAAAAAATTGAAGAAGGGTTCACGCAAATACAAAGGCAAGTTACCCTTCAAATTAACTTAATTGTGGAAAGATAGGTCACTTTGATACTAAATGTCCACATAAAGAAAGGATGACTCTGATTCAACTAAGAAAAATCAAAAGTAGAAATCCTATTATCCCAAGAAGAAGAAAAGCATATTTAAGAATAAAAAAGGGTTATACTCAAAAGAAGATAGTGACTCGGTTGATGATAGCAATAGTTCAAGTGATGACAGTGATAATGCTTTTATGGCCAAAAAAAATGAAATTATATTCATAACTTATGAATCAACTTATTTATGCTCAGAATAAGAGGACTTAGATGATGATGATGAAGAAGAAGAAGGATAATTAAATATGGAATGTGAAATCACCTATGATTTAAAATAAATTGATAATATTAGAAAAGAAAATTCTACATAAAAAAAGATTAGTCAAAAGTATTTTGAGAAATTAAATAATATAAATGAGGAATCATATCAAATGATAGTGAGTTTGAAGACCTAAGTTGAGGAGGCAAAGAGGATAGAGGATGTGGTCAAAACTGATCTACAAGCAAAATCTTTAGAATGCTTGAAGATGGAGGAAGAAATCATGGACCTAAGAGAAAAGCTCAAAAAGTCTAAAGAAAAAATTGATAAAGGCTTGAAATTAAAAGGAGGATCTATAATACTGGATGAGATGATTAGCTCACAAAATCCCCTCAAATAAAAATTCAGTCTTGGGTATGAGAAAGACAAGAGTCCCATGTTGAGTATAATTAGGAATCTATATGAAAGCATCAAGGGAGTAGCAGATCAAGAATCAAAAAAGAATAAAATAATATTCCTAAAGAGAAGAAGAAAAGTAATAAATTTGTTCCTATAAATATGAAGGTTGTTGCTACAAAAAATAACATAACAACAAGGAATGTGAAGAAGAAAAAGTTCAGCAAACCTCATTTATATCCCCAAAGAATAATGATAACTAGGTATTCTTCATCATTTTATGGTTATTGTTATAGCTATAATCAATTTGTCCATAAAGCAATTGATTTTAAGATTGTACCTAAGAGAAAGATAAGTTTCCTAAGTAAGAATTCATTTACTCCTCTACTAGATCTAGATGTTTTATGCTATAACTATAATAAGTTTGGGCATATAGCAAAGCATTGTAGAACAAAGCTTGTTAAATCAAAGTCTAACAATGTATAAAGTGATAAGACTCCTAAAGTGAACAAAGGATCAAAAATCAATGACATAATAAAGAAAAGTACAGTCAAGAAGCCCAAAGAGATATGGAAAAATAAAAACCATTCTATGATTGCCCAAACAACACTGCATGCTAAAGAGAAAAATCTATGGGTCATAGTTAGTAGATCCTCAAAGTATATGACCAATGACAAGAGTAAGTTCACCAAATTGAGTTGATGCAAGGAAGGGACTATCAACTTGGAAGATAATACTGCAGTCAAAATCAGAGGCAAAGGAACCTTGCACATTGATGGCAAGATCCCTACACATGATGTTCTTTATGTTAAAGGACTAAAACATAATCTACTGAGTGTTAGTCAGATGTGTGACAATGACTATAAAGTCATATTTGATGCTGAAAGTTGTGAATTAAGAAGGTCTATAAAAATTGTTGCATAAGGAAAACGGACTAAGACTAACACATATAATCTGATTGAGGTAAATGATACAAATTATCTCATGGGAAAGATTGATGAGAGCTAGTTATGGCACAGAAGGATGGGTCATGTTAACTTTGACAATTTAGTCAAAGTAAGTTCTAATAATTGTGTAAGACACATGCCTAAGATAACCAAGCCTACAAACACAATGTTTATAGAATTTTATCTTGGTAAATAGACCAAGGTTTCATTCCAAATTAAAGAGTATGAAACTACAAAATCTCTACAAATAGTTCATACTAATCTTTGTGGACCAACCAAGACAATATGTTCTAAAGGAGTGTATTATTTCATGTTATTTGTAGATGACTACACTAGAATGACATAGGTAACCTTCTTAAAGGAAAAGTCTCAAGCCTTTGAAATATTCAAGATCTTTAGAGCCATGGTTAAAAATGAAATTGGTAAAAAGATCAAGTACCTTAGATCTAACAAAGGTGGTGAATTCACTTCAAATGAATTCATAGACTATTGTGAAAAGCATGGAATTAAGAGAAACTACTCTTCTGAAATAGCTCTGTAGCAAAATATAGTTGTTGAGAGGAAGAATGGGACTATCAAGGATATCGCTAGAACAATGTTGAAAGAAGACAAATTTTTAGATGGTTATTAGAGAGAAGTAGTCCAAACAGTAGTATACATCTTGACCAGAGTCTAATTGAGAGTAAATAGTGATAACACTCCATGTGAATTATGGAATGGAAAACTTACTTTAGTCAAGTATTTTAGAGTGTTTGGAAGCAAATGCTACATTCAAAGGAAGTATAAAAATATAGATAGTTTTGAGTCAAGATGTGATGAGGGAATATTCCTTGGTTATTCTAATCATAACAAATACTATGTTTGCTACAACAAAAGACTGCATAAGCTAGTGGAGAGTATCCATGTTAAAGTTGAAGAGATCCATAAAGAAGAAACTGAACTTGTAAAGAAGATCAGAATTGAGGAACTAAAAGAAGAATTTGAGGATGAAATATCAGATAATGAAGAAGAGATAAAGAGGACTGAAAAATAACCCTCAAGGTTTGTTCAAAAGGATCATCCGAAGGAGCAGATCATTAGCAACATAAATAAAGGAGTCCAAATGAGGAGAAGGGCTGTAATGAGCAAAGAATAGGTAAGTTTTTCTTTACTATCTGAAATTGAACCTAAAAGGTATGTTGAGGCCAACAAAGATGAGAATTAGCAAAAGGCCATGGATGAGGAACTAAGTCAAATAGAAAAGAACAAAACCTAGTAGCTAGTTCCAAGACCCATAGATAAGAATGTCATAGGCACAAAATGAGTCTTTAAAAACAAGTTGAATGAAGATGGAGTTGTTGTGAGAAATAGAGATAGTCTTGTTTGTAAAGGATATGCTTACGGAGAAGGAATAGACTCTGAGACATTTTCCCTAGTGGTAAGATTGGAAGCCATCAGAATGTTTTTAGCATTCTCAATATTTAAGAAGTTTAAGGTCTATAAAATGGATGTTAATTCAAATTTCTTGAATGGAACCTTGGAAGAAGAAGTCTATATTGAACAACCTAAAGGTTTTCAGTTGATAGATGAAGAAGACTATGTGTGCAAACTGAAGAAAGCACTATATGGTATAAAATAGGTACCTAGAGCATGGTATTCAAGGCTAGATCAATATTTCCATCAACAAGGATTTATCAAAGGATGTGTAGATAGTAACTTGTATGTTAAGTTTGAAAATGGACATATGTTGATCATAGTTGTCTATGTTGATGACATCATTTTTGGTGGTAGTAGTAATAATATGTGCAAAGAATTTACAAATAAAATGCAAAAGGAGTTTTAAATGTCAATGCTAGAATAACTTTTATTTTTTCTTGGCCTATAGGTTGCATAATCCAAAAAAGGGATATTCATATCCCATATCAAGTATGTGAAGGAGATGCTCAAGAAATCTGGTATGGAGGATAGCAGACTAGTTAGCACTCCCATGATAACTAGATGTAAATTGAGCAAAGGTGATGAATCTCCTACAGTGAATCATATAATGTATAGGTCTATGATTGGTAGTTTACTATATCTCACTGCATCAAGACCAAACATCATGTAGGTTGTATGCATGGTTGTTAGATTTTAGGATGCCCCAAAAGAAACACATGTAAATGCAATAAAGAGAATCTTTAGATATATCAAAAGCATAATAGATTATGGCTTATGGTATCCTTCAAGTGATGATTTCACTTTGACAGCATACATAAATGTTGACTGGGCAAGAATCACATATGATAGAAGAAGTACTAGTAGTGGTACATTCTTCCTTGGTAATAGACTTGTTTCATGGCTAAGTAAAAAACAAGAGTCAGTTACACTATCTATAATAGAAGTAGAATATGTTGTAGTAGTGGCATGTTGTACTCAAGTGTTGTGGATGAAGAGTCACTAAAATATATTAAAGTGGAGTTCAAAGGACCAATTCCTATTTTATGTGAAAATTCAAGTTATATAGATATATCTAAGAATTTGATGATGCACTCTAGAACAAAGCACATATCAATCAAGTATCACTTTTTGAGAGAGAAGGTTGGTGATCAAGAGGACACAATGGAATATGTTCCAACAAAAGATCAAATTGTAAACATATTCACTAAAGCTTTGCCTAAGGACCAATTTGAATATTTAAAACAATGGTTATGAGTGGTATCACCTACACCACATCATTAATTCCTAGTGATTAGGCATGTCTCCAGGGGGAGTATAAAATTAATATCAATAACTCCTAGAAAAAGAAGAGTTTAGGCAAATGTGCCATTGCCTAAGGGGGAGTTCCTCACAAAGTGTTCTAGCCTATCAGGTCCAAGGATGAGAACAACTAAGATGTTAGAAAAAGAGAAGATGCTTTTCCATTAATGTCAAAGGGGGAGAAAAGAGTAAGATGCAGGTGCAAAGCAGAGATTGTGTTACTTTACAACAAAACAAAGATTGTGTTACTTTGCAAAAAAATAGAGATTGTGCTACTTTGTAGAAGATGTTTGTACCATCAATGACAAAGGAGGAGATTATTGGACATAGTCATTGATGTATGAAGGATTGTCATTGATGTCAAAGGTAACAAGTGTTATTATGCATTAATGACAAAGGTATTGATTTGAACAGACTTGCTGTAGATCCCCATGGAGTTGTGTGTGTACTTTAAATGATTATGAAAATACAAGAACAATCATATGAATGTCTTTGCTAACATGGTATCTTGAAAAATATGGCTAGGTACACAGGTGGATGTTAAAACAATTTGCATATATCTCTTTCTAGCCTAAGTTCTAAGTCATAAGGATGATTAGAGAAAATGTTATAAATGCATAATGTTGTCCCTCGGCTAAAACCCTACTAAGTTTCTACACTTAGTCATTTTTTCACCTTTGCATTTATCTAGGAATTGTTTTAGAAGAAGTGGCTTGGGTAATTCTTTTAGAGAAATTTTGAAGACTCTTTGGACATAAACCCTGCAACAAATGCTCTGAAGCTTTGGAATTCCTTTAGGAAAATGTTTAGTTTCCTCATTTAGTTGGGTTTTCAAAGCTTGGGAATTCTTTCAAAAAATTGTTTTAAACAAAAGTTTAGAAGGAAATGAGTGAAATTTTGAATTCTTTCAGAGAAAGTGGTTCGATGAATTCTTTTGTAAAAATGGCTAAGTCTTTGTTGGAAAAATTATCTCGAACAAAAGTTTTGAAGGGATCTTTATAAAAAATTTGAAGGGTAAGTGAACCGTTCAAAGTTTCTGAAGGGTACTTTACAAAAGTTTTGAAGGGATCTTTTCAAAATTTTAAAGGACATGTGACCTAAAAAAAATCTTGGAGGGTACTTTGCCAAAGTTTCAAAGGGAATGTGACCCAAAATAAATTCTTGAAGGGTACTTTACAAAAGTTTTGAATGGCATGTGATCCAAACAAAAATCCCAAAGGGTACTTTGCCAAAGTTCTGAAAGGCATGTGACCCAAAAAAAAATCTTGAAGGGTACTTTGCCAAAGTTCTAAAGGCATGTGACCCAAATAATTTTTTTGAAAAGTACTTTTCTAAATCTCTGAAGGTCATGTGATCCAAACAAAATTTTTGAATAGGTGACTTATAGAAGTCCCAAAGGACACTTTTGAAAGGACATTGATGAATTCTTTCAAATAATTTATCTAAGGAATGTGGATACTTACAAATTTATGAAAGGATAATTTCAAATGGAGAGGACACTTAAAAAGTTCCCAAATGACACTTTTTGAAGAAAGGCATTGATGAATTCTTTTGGAGAATTTGTCTAAGGTAGGTGGACACTTACAAAATTACTAAAGGATACTTTTAGATGGAGAGGACACTTACAAAGTTCTTGAAGGATAATTTCAGATGGAATGACCTCTTACAAAGTTTTTGAAGGATATTTTAGAATAATTATATGTCACTTACAACATTACTGAAGGATAAGCGTGGATTCTCATAAAGAATTTTTAAAAGTGATAAAGAATCAAGGTGAGTTAAAGGTCAAGCAAGTCTGAAGAGATCAAAGGGCAAAATTAATATAGAAAATCTAAATAAAATGAGATGAGGTCAACATGCCAAAGTTTAATGACCAAGCCACTATAAAGATCATGCATCTTTAGATATTTAATGGTACACATAGCTCAGATGGAAAGATTGATGGACACATTTCAAAGTTAGAATGAAAATAAATAATGAACCATTGAATTGAGTTAGTTACAAAAATTTGGCAAGATGATTAAAGGATATAAATAGCAATGGTTAAACTTAAATTATTATTCTAATTTTGTGAGTGTGGTAATTGATGCGATAAGGGAAAATTTTGAAGAGGCTCCGAGAATGGAAGTCAAATAATCATTTTCTTGGAATGAGAAGGGATAAGTAATGAATGAAAAAAATATAAAGTAAAGATACTCATCTAAGTTTAATTTATTAAAAAATTCCAAAGTGAAGAAGAATAGGAAAGAAAAATAGTCATATTTTCATGAGAGGAGTTGAGATGAGTCGAGCTGTAGATGCATAAATATGAACTTTTCAAAGCATAGAGGAGTAATGGTCGAATTGGAGAATACTAGAGTGTCAAATAGATAAATTTAGACACAGAGAAAGGGTGAAAGAAGAGTTAAGATCACACAAGAGTGTGTTTAATGAGAAATGAGTAGTTGTAGATTAGACATGCAATAAAAAATAGAGACTTGGATTCTTTTGTGAATTTGATTCATGAATTTGAAGTGTAAATGTTTGATTGGTTGGTGTCATCAAATTAAGTTGGGTTGGTGCTCTATATAGGGAGTGGGTTCTTCCTTAGGATTTCGTACTCTTAAAACAAGGGATTGGTGTCTCCTTGGGATGGGTGTCCTTAAATGTAAACAATGAGGTTCAATTAGTAAGACAAAGTTTGTGAGGCTAGATTAGAATAGTAGCTTCTAGTAGCATTCTCACCATGTTTTTTCCCTTTGGGTTTTATGTATAAATCTGGTGTTGTGTGTTGTGTGCTGTGCATTTGATATCTTTCATTTGTTTATTTAAGATTTCATATGTTTAAAATTCATCTTGAAATTTGTAAGAAATTCATTTTTTGAGATGTATTGATTCAACCACTCTCAATAGATAGGTGTGTTCAATATTTATTTTGAAAGAAGAATTGATTATGGAAGAATAAACCCAAACTTCATTAGGAGAGTACCTTGTATCTAGTTTTGAAGAATACTAAACCCTTTTAGATGAAGTATGGAGTGAAATACCACTCAAAAATTTCATGGAAATGAAAATAAATTGAAATGGTATTAGGATGGATCATATGGATCATAGACCCCAAAATACTAAAAGATATATTCAACACGATTTGGGTAAATTGACTTTTTCTAATGTTGTTGGCTCTAATAAATGCATATCTTGAGCATGGAAAGAAAAATTGGATACCTACTTATCAATCTAACCTATGATGGAAGAAGCGATCAAATTCATAACCCTTAATTTTGAAGGAATAACTCATGAATGGTGGTATCATGGGTGGATTACACAAGGGCATGGTATCATTAAATCATATAACGAATTTACTAGGATGTTGATTGAAATATTTAAGACAATTGACCCTAAAATTCATTTTTAAAAATTGGCACTATTAAAACAAAGAAATAATGTGGAAGACGATGTGGCTGAATTTTGAAAGATCATGGTTTCAAACGTTACTAAAAAGAAGATTGTAGTATTGTTAATAGAAGGATTGATTGAGCCACTTAGGGGTTTATTCAAAGCCTCTAATCCTTATTATCTCCAAGAAGCAATCAAAAAGGTATTATATTTGGAGACCTCAATGATGAGAAATAGAATTTTACCATTTTTACAACAAAAAACAACCAATAATGGATAGCCATAGACCCCACCTTCTGGATAGTAAGGGATGACACCATATGGTCAACAAATAAGGAAATTTCAATTAAGAGGATTTAAATTAAGAGATCCACTTAAATTAGGTAATTATTTATGTATAATAAATGAGCTTAGGAGGAAAAACTTATGCTTCACTTGTAAGGATCCTTACATACCAAGTCATTATTGTCTTAGAAAGGGACAAGTCTATTACATAGAATTTGTTTCAGATGGTGAATCCAATGAAGAAGAAGTTGAAGCCAAATAAATGGTACATGAACTAGAAGGAGTGGAAAATACATTAGAGGTACTATTGACACTTTATCAAGGTCTCCTAGATACCACCCCTTTAGAGTAAAAGGGAGTCTACAAGGGCCGAAAATCATTATGTTGATAGATAGTGGGGCTACCCACAATTTAATTGATAAAGGACTAGTGACAAAAATGGGTTTGAAATCAAAATAATTTCAATGTTTTAAGTTGATATATGCTAATGGTTTTACCATTCCATGAGATTTGAAAAATTAATAACTCCATCTCACATTGGGAAGACATCAAATAAATGAATATTTCTATGTAGTAGGCATTGGTCAAATGGATTTAGTGTTAGGTATTCAATGGATACATTGTTTGGGGAAATTTACCAAAAACTGTCAAACCATGGAATTAAAATTTAAATTATGTGGGAAAGAAGTAGTGCTTCAAGCATGGCTAATGGAGCCCCCAAAGTAATTACAACCAATAGGATGGAAAGGACATTTAGGAAAGGCCAAGATTCATGAATGACACAATGTTTGGTGAGATCTATAAATTTGAAACAATAGATATACCACGAATATATTTAGCCCTTAATTGATAAATATGCTAAGGATTTTGAGAATATTCCACTTGGGCTACCACCAAATAGAGGATTTTAACATATCATTAAATTATAAATTGGTACCAAGTGATAATAATTACACATTATAACCACCCTATAATATATAAAAGAGGAGATTAAAAAGGTTATTAAATAATTTCTATAAATGAGGCATATTAAGCCAATTTAAATTCATTTTTATTTTTAAATGGCCTTGGTTAAGAAGAAATATAACACTTTGATAATGTGCATTAACTATTGACAATTGAATAAGAAGACCATTAAGACTAGATATCTTATAGCAAGAATTTATGAAATAATCAATGAAGTCCATGAAGTTATTTTATTTTCCAAAATTGATTTAAAAATAGGATACCATAAAATTTGGTGTGGGAGGAAGATGTTTAGAAGATGACATTCAGATGTCATTATGGACATTTTGAGTTTTTGGTTATACCCTTTGGATTGATCAATGCTCCAACCACATTTTAGTATCACATGAATCATATATTCAATAAGCATTTGAAAAAGTTTGTTTTGGTTTTCTTTGATGATATATTGATATATAGTAAGATGTGGGAGGAAAACTTAAAACATTTAGATATAATAATGTAAATAATGGATTAGCAATCCATTTTTGCTAAAATGTCTAAATGTGAATTTGGAATGTCAAATATTCTATACATGGGGCATGTTATAAATAGACAAGGAGTGCATGTTGATCAAGAAAAAATCTAATCTATATTATATTAGACCCCTCCTACTACCATGGCTCAATTAAGATGGTTTTTAGGGTTATGAACTTCCTACTAAAGTTTTGTTAAAGGGTTTTCTTGACTAGCTATCCCTTTGATTAATTTGATAAGAAATGGAACCTTTTTCTGGTCCAAAATTTCTCAATTAGAATTTGATAAACTTAAACAAGAAATTAGTTCATGTCCAGTTTTATCTAGAACTATTTTTCTATTACCCTTTATGCTAGAATGTGATGCATTAGGTGAAGGAATAGGTGTTGTTCTAATGTAACAAGGTCATCTGATTGCATTTGAAAGTAGAAAACTTAAATAATATGAATGCAAGTACTTTATATATGACAAGGAAATGTTGGAAATCATGCATGCACAAGCCAAGTGATGACAATATCTTGTATGTGGTAAATGTTTGGTAAGGATGATTCATAATAATTTGAAAATTTTCTTAAGTTATAAGGATCTGAACAATAGATAGAAAAATGGGTGAGTAAGGTCTAAGCCTTTGATCTTGATATTGAATATGTGAAAGGAAAAAATAATATTGTGGTAGATGTATTATCAAGAAAACCATATTTGTGCTCCATGACTAAAATTACAGCTGATTAAAAGGATTTCATAATAGTTGAGTATGCAAAAAATGAGTTCGCTACTGGTTTCTTAGAGGGGAAGATGGGGGATGAACAATACAAGGTAGTATAAGGTCTCATTCCTTATAAGAATAAGATCTTTTTGGTATAAGAATAGAATAATAAGCATAAATTTTTAAAGGTCATTCATGATAACCCATTGGCTTGCCATCTAGGCTATTTTAAGACATATAAACAAATAAGAGATAGGTTATTTTCTAAAAGTCTTAAAGGTGAAGTTCTCAAGTACATTCAAGAGTGTCTTACATGCCAATAAAATAAGATAAAGTATTAAGTTGCAATAGGTTTTTTCCAACCCTTGCCCATTCTTACTAAAAAATGGGAAGGTATTTCAATTTATTGGGTCAACCATGGTCCTTTTTGTAGTTGTTGATCATTTGACAAATTATGCTCATTTATTTATACTTCCCACTAAGTATGATGCTCCCTTGGTAGCTAAAATATTTTTAGATAAATCTCTAAATTACATGAGCTGCTAAAGAACATTATTAGTGGCAAAGATAAAAAATTTATAAGTTCATTTTGTCAATAACTCTTTCACCTAGTAGGCACTGAATTGACCCTAAGGAAAAGTTATCATACTAAAATAGATGGTCAAATAGAAGTAATAAATAAGTGCATATAAGGGTATCTAAGGAATTATGTCTCAGGAAAACAAAATGCATAGATCAAATGATTGAATTTAGGAGAATTTTGTTATAATACCTCTTATCAAATATCAATTGGAATGACACTTTTAAAATCTTTGTATGGACATGATGCAAATTCCTTCATTAACATGGTCATTTTAGATAGTAGAGTTCTAGGAACTAAGGATTTGATCGAACAAAGTCAAGCTATCCTTAGATCTATCAAGGACAATCTTCAATAGGCATAGAATCAACAAAATTTGTATGTAGACTAGCATAGACAAGAAATGGAATTTGAAGTGGGATACATGGTATATTTATGATTAAAACCCTATAGGCATTCCTCTATTAAGCAAAGTGGAAGTAAAAAAATCGAGCCACTATAAAGTCATGAGGGGAGTGGGAGAGGTTTATTACAAATTGGAATTACTAGGATATAGCCAAATACATAATGCTTTCCATGTTTTGTGCCTAAAAAGGGCACTTGGAAAAAAAATTATTCCTTCTATGGAGCTACCCCCATTAAATGAAGAGGGAAAGTTGATATTAATACTAGAAGCCATCTTGGAGGTTTGTGAGAAGAGGTTAAGAAATAAAACCATCAAAGAATACTTGATCCATTGGAAATATTTACCTATTGAGGATGTCACCTAGGAAGGAGAAACCATTTTAAATCACCGCAAATTAAAATTGCTTGAGGACAAGCAATGTTGGGATGGGAGGACTGTAATGTCCCTTTTTAAAAATAAAGAAAGTGCAAAGAATGAAGTCGTCCCTTATGAATGGGGCACCACAATGAAGGAACAACATCCAAATTAAGTTGTCCCATGTGAGGTTTCAAGGGACACCACTCCTTGGGAATTCACACTGTTTGGGAAAATCCACTTGAAGGGTATTTTGATGGGCAGTTCAAGTAGAAAGAGATGATCAAATTTTATTCAATAAATATTCATATATGGGTAGTAGTTCTAATAATGAATTTGAGGGGGAAAACCCTCATTTGTAATTACACTCAAGGATGAAAACCCATATCACCTATTTTGGTAACTTCATCTAGGAGTTAAACTTGTGCTTCACTTTGATTATTTGACTATTTTTATGTAGAATATTTGTATAAGATAAAAATCAAGAATTCAATGTTTGAGATCAAAAATTTATTATATTTGATTAATTTTTATAAGTTTATGAAGAACATAAATTCAATTATTTCAATCCCATTTGGGGATATTATAATAACCTACATTACCTACTACACAATCCCTTGTGACAACTATTCCACTTATGCATGCTAAGGTGTTAAAGTTAGAACAATGTATATAAAATCTATAAAATCAATGGACCCACAATCATTTATTCATAATATATTAGCACCTAATATCTCATCATATCCTTTACCTACATGATTTGTATCTCATAAAATTCCATTATCTAATTATAAAGGAGATCTATAACATCTTCGATATTTTCATATAGAATGTCTGTATTATGCTTTCAATGACATGTTAACTAATTTATTTCCAAGAAGAATAAATTATTATTCCTTGTGTTAATTTTTTATCTATCTATTTAGTTAGTAAAAATATTTAATCCACTAGTAGATGAATCTCTCTAGAATTTTTCTATCAACATTGATGAAAATAATTCTTATGTGCAAATTGTTAAGCTTAATCAAGGAACTAATGAGCCTATCAATAACTATGTACTTCATTATAATACTATGCTTGATAAAATAATGAACACATTGGCAAATAATGAATTACAATATATTTTCAAACAAATTTTACTTGCACATTTACATTAGTCAATTATTTTCAAGAAATTTATATCATTTGAAGAACTTTGTCATATCATAAGAGAAAGAGAATTCAAACTTATTTCTTTGATTAATATCAAATATGCAACTGCATCTACTTTAACTTCTACAATGAAGCTTCAAATCAAACAATCCTATAATTTTAGGTCAACAAATACTAAAGTCGATGCAAAGATCATAGTTTATTTTAACTCTCAAACTTATAAAATATTTTTTTATTAGATCAACCAATGGAGTAATTCTCTAGATTAATACAATCACATCATAAATTGCTAAAAAAAATTCTTGAAATTAATCACCTCATAAATTGCTACTAAATAGAGGGTACATACACCCTTTAATATTTTCACAATCATTCCTTTAGTTGAATCTACTTAAGTATGATTTTCACTAAACTATCTTCTATTTTTTCTTAACACACACACACACACCCATTTTCAAAATTTTAATGGGGACCCATTATTGTTTGAATATCTCTATTCAAGATTATATAATCCTTATACATCCATGACATTGGTTCCAATCTGCATAAATCAAAGATTATATTAAAATTTTAAATTTACATAGTCCATAATTATGAAAACCAAAGATTGATCGATCATTTTTATTTATTTTAAAACATAGAATTTCATAATTAACTTTATTATTTGTTTGGACTAAAAAAACTAATGTACCTTGTCCTAGTGTTCTTATGTTTTTCATGTAATCACATGATTATTGGAAGAGATTTGTAAATTATTCACTATTGATCCCTATTTTATTTATCTAAGATTGGGATAGGTGGAATTCTTACATTACCTAGAGACTTTAGACTTTATAAAAAATTTAAGTCTTCAAATTCCCAAAGATCTGAGACCACACCACATGGTGAAGATATGTGAACCTAAAACCACAAAAGTTTAAAATGAAGTTAATCATCTAATGGTTTTGAGGTTCTAAAGTTTAAGATCTTGATAAGTGGAAAAATTACATTAGCCTAAAACCCCAAAAATATTAAACAAAGTCTATTAGCCTTGAGGCCTTATAATTTAATGATCTTGAGGTTCTAAGCTCTGAGAAATTGACATCTATCACATTCTCATTAACCCAAAACCTCAGAGAATAAATATCATGTCAATGAATTAATGGTGTTGTGGTTCTAAGTATTTGAGTCTCTGAGTCTTTCAGGTCATGCCATACATCAACATCTCATTAACCCATAGCATGCATATGGATGCACATAGTTAAAAATAATTAAGCAGTCAAAGCCCCAATCTTTTGAGTTCATTATATTATGATATTTATCTACATGGCACAATCACATTGACTCACAGTCCCTAGAACATA
>JARHVA010003104.1:1607500-1685000 GCA_037957365.1 Torreya grandis
AATCACAACACTACATCTTATAGTCAAAATCAAACACACATGCAGTTTCCATTGTCCTATGTTGCACCAAATCAAAGTTTAAACTTTTTGAATAACCCTATTCATACTTCCCATATGCACCATATCCAAAATTTAATTCTAATCAAAACTTATACCAATCAAGGTAAAATTATAGACTTCAGCAAATCTAAATTGGATGTTATCTAGAGGATGGTGTAGAAGTTAATTAATGGATTCTTGAGCATGCAAAAAATAATGGGGAGTATTAGTGGACAAAATGGAAATTTGAGATTCAGATTATAATGATATAAAAGAATTATAAATAATGAAAAATAAAAATCACCCAATAAGGTGCCTAAAATAAATACATTAGAAACAACGCTATCCAATTGGTGTCGAGTTCATAATATATCAAAACATGGAGAATTAAATCTACATTGCTTTTAAAATCTTTCAAAAATAACTGGAAAGACAAGAGAGTTTTGTGAACTAGCCAAATCCATCTTCATTTAATATATTGAGGAACCCTAGTACAATAATGGTCTTTGATACATATGACTTCCCATTCCAATTGGAAGATGATAATAAACGAAAGGATAATATAGATGAGATCCATGCATTCCAGTAGTTCTAAGGAATAATTACAATGTAATAACTAAATAGCCTATTAATACTTCCACTCCTCATAATAATAATGCTATTATTCCTCTAGATCTGAAGGAAAATAAAAATACACCTCCTCTAAAGGGAAGTGATCAAAACCAAAGTACAGAACCATAAATTAGAGTTGGGTATAACATTGTCAAGGAGATGAAGAAGATCAAAGTTAATATCACCATGTATGAACTAGCTCAAATCATTGAATAGAGGGGGTTGTTACTCCAAGCCTTAACTATAAGGTCATCTATTAACAAGCCAAAATTTATGCATGTAAACATGATGGTATATAAGGATAAGATGTAAGTATCACCTTTTTTGTTGACTATAAAAATGTTTAGAAAGAATGTGCATAATTACCTGGTTGACTCAGGTGTTTCAACCAATGTAATTTTAACAGCTATGTGCAATAAGTTAGGTTCAACCCTAGATCAGTCAAAAAGAGTGGTCCTAAATTTGGAAAAGTATTTTGTCCCATGCATTGGATAACTGATAAATGTGCACATATTTCTTATATCTAAACCATGTGTACAACAACATATAAATATTTTTTTCATTGATATTCTATAAGTTTATGGTATTTTATTGAGTCATGATTAGTCAAAGACACTAAATGGGTATATGGACACATATTTATCACACATGTGGCTACCTTAGAAAGGATTATCCAATTATATATGAGTAGATAGAGAATAGAAAATGAAGTACCTGATCACCAAGTACAATGCCAAGAATGAGAATGTTGAATTTGCATCTCCACATCTAGGAGTGTAAAATTTACTACCAAGAAATATCTTTATGAACAATAATTTTAAGGTCCTTAGTTATGGACTCTCCATTTTGACAAGGCTAGATTGAAACAAGGTTCAAGTGTTGGCATAGCCCTGATTGACCCAAACAAGAAGCAATATCTATCCTATATATTGTAGTTCCCCTACACTAATAATAGAGTTGAGTATGAAGATCTAATCCTCAACCTATGATTCATGTTGAATCATATCATCAAGGAATTTCAAGTCTTTGATGGTTCAGAATGGTTGTTAAGTAGATCAAAAATAAAGATCAATACAAGATCACCTACTTGAAGAAGTATGAACACTAAGTATGGGACTTGATTGAATCCTTTGAGGTATTAAACATTGTATCTATCCAAAGGGAGTAAAACCAAATGGAATATTCACTAACAGCTTTAGCTACCAATATGGCACCACTCCAAGAATCTGAAATGCATAAATTCTCTATGTATCTAGTTCCTTGCTCCTATATTCTATACAATGTGGACAACTTCTAGGTATTTGAGGATGATGAATAGATTGTCTAATTCAAGAATATTTATGATACATTGAGCCCATATATATTGAATATTTAGGAGAGGATGGTGTCATATAGCTAAAGTACAATTGCATCCCTCTATGGGTAGTTTCTCTAGAGTGAACTTTGGATGTATATCCATAAGCTCAAAAGTAGAAATAACTTAAATCAATAGAATCTAATTTCATCAATGATAATTTGGGTACTGACCAACATCCTTAGTATGTGAATATTGGTCTAAGTTTTGCTAAAAGGGAGAAATAAAAGTTGAAAATTCTACAGATAGAATACAAAGATGTGATCACCTGGACATATGAATATTTAAAATTATTCAACCCTAGAGTCATCACACATACCATCCTAGTGAATCCAGAACACAAACCTTTCAGGTAGAGATAGAGACTAGTAAACCCAATGTTGTAACCTCTCATCTAAATAGAGGTACATAAGCTACTAGAGGCCAAGATTATCTTTCAAATTAGGTATTCTACTTGGATAGCTACTCTAATATAAATTAATAAGAATAATGAATAAATTAGGCTCTATTTTAACTTTAGGAAACTGAATCAAGCATTAAAAAGTATAACTATCATTTTCCCTCCATAGATGAGGTAATTCAAATGGTTTGTGGATCTAAGATAATGTCCTTGGATGGATTCTTAAGCTATAATCAGGTACTAGTGGATGCACAAGACATAATTAAGACTGCCTTTACCACCAAATAGGAAATTTTTAAATACAAAAGGATGTCTTTTAGCCGAATCAATGTAGGGGAAGATTTATAGAGAATTTTGGACTTTGCCTTTCAAAAACTTGTTGGAAAATAGATCGTAATCTAAATGGATGACTTGACATATTCAAAACATAGTATTGATCATGTAGATCAAATACAAAGAGTATTTGATAGATGTAGAAGATATGAAGTCTCTCTTAATCCAAATAAGAGAATCTTTAGAGTCACTAAAGGTAAATTATTAAGCCATGTCATCACTAAGGATGGGATCTCCATTGATCTAGAATAAACCTAGGCCATTTCTAAGATGACACCGCCCAACAATAAGAAAATTAAAGTATTTATTTGGTAGGATAAAATTTGTAATGAAATTCATTTTTGGATTTGTGACTATTGTTAAGCCATTAAATTCTATGCTGAAGTAAGATGCCAGGATAGAGTGGACAACAGAGGCTGAGAGAGATTTTCAAGACATCAAGACTGCCATTATTCAAGCTCCAATTCTGATCAAACTATACTTCAACAAGGACTTATACCTTTATTATTTCACTTCAAAACATATTATAGATGTTGTATTTACACTGAATTTGGATGATAGTGAACTTATTATTACCTTCATGAACACCAATCTAAAGGATATAGAGCTAAAATACTCAATGATAAACAAATAAATATATGCACTAATCAAATTTGGGGAAAATCTTAGGAATTATATTCTTAGAAAAAAAACATATTCCATTATTCCATACCCAATTATCAATCTCACACTTATCCATAATGAGTTGGTCAAAAGAATAGTAAAATTGATGGCCAAGCAATAAGAGTTTGATCTTGAAATTAGACATGCCAAGATGGTGAGAAGCTAGGGAATCATCCATCTCATGACTGAGACTAACCAATGTATTTGTGTTGAAAAAATTAATGATACTCAAGTAGTTGGTGGTGAATGGTATGCTTAGATCACCTATTATTTTTTCATAGGCAAATGCTCCCTAAGCTAATAAGAGAGCAAAGATGACTCCTTAGACTCAAATCAACTCATTATATGATAAAGAAAGGAGTCACATATTGGAAGAACTATGAGGGTATCTACTTGAAGTGTGTCTCAAAATAAAAAGCTGAAGACATATTGGAAAATTTACATCAGAAGATAAGTAGTTGTCATCCCTTGAGCAATGCAATGACTCATATTTTTTAGAGAATGGGATATTATTGGCCTATAATCTTCAATTATGTCCACAACCATGTCATAATCTACCATGAATGCTAGATAATTGGAAAAAAAGAAGTGAATGCTACCATGCTTCTATAACCAGTCATTAAGGGATGCCCTTTTTCTCAATGGGGTCTCTAATTCATTAGGGTGATAAACCCAAACTCTTCAACATGGCACAAATCTGTCCTAACAAGTACTGACTATTTCACTGGATGGATAGAAGTTGTGGCCACAAAGAATTCTAGAGCACTAGATGTCATCAAATTTTTGGAAGAGAATGTATTAACCAATTTTAGTACTTTGATCTCCTTAGTTTATGATAATGGTCTAGAATTTTGATATAATAGATTTATAGAGTGGGCTTTGAATAACCAAATAACCATCAATTTCTTCTCAAACTAATATCCAAAAGGGAATGAAGTGGCTAAATTTACTAATAATAATGTATGGTCATCACTAAGTTTTACCCATAACTCTTAAAATATTAATGTAGAAATTCATGAAAGATTACATGGGGGGAGATGAAATAATCTAGTCTAGAGTGTTTGACATAGTATGGATGGAAGATGCAAGAATTGAGGCACTACATAGCTTCAACAAACATAAGGACATAGTCAAGAGGTGGTTTGGCAAGAGATATAAAATCAAATCCTTTAGGATTTCAGACTTAGTTCTCCTATGGGAGAAAGCACATGAGAATAAAGGATAAAATGATAATTTTAATCTATTATGGATTAGACCATATCAGATATCTAAGATACTAGCTATTAATGTCTTTTGTTTAAAGGACCTACAAGGTAATGACCTTACCTTTCTAGTCAATGGATAATTTTTGAGACATTATTTCATGACTACTCTAATTGGAGATGCTTTTGAGTGATGGTAAGTGGAAATTTAGATTTAGGAATAAAATAGATTTATTGATTTCTAGAATATATTTCCTACTTTCTTAGAATAGTGTTTCCTATTTTCTTTATTCACTTTCAATAGATTAGTAGTTATGCTTTCTAGATTAGTTTCACATAAATTATAAAACATACCAGCTAACTTCTTATGTTGAAATTATAAAAGACTTTACAAAAGAAAGGGAATGATGTAAGAGGATTTACAATTGATTTTATAAGGATTTAATATGATAGTAATTGAGCTTCTGGGATTGAGGTATGTGTTATGATTGAATTAGGTTTTACTTACATTAGTTGAGTTTGCTAGAACTTTTGGATTTACTGTGATGTACTTATGCAAATTTTATAAATAATTTTCATTCTAGATATCAACTACACTATTACATGCTAAAACTTGGATGGGAGATAATAAACATATGCATGGATACAAACTGTTATAGACGTATTAATTAAAATAGGTTTTCATATACATACACCCAATCAATGGTGATTCCCAATTTATGTTTCAAACAAATCATCATACAAACTAATATAATATGGGTGATTAAAGTAATCTTTACTAGGGATATGGATGTTTGAATTTTAGTAGAGAAATGCTTTGAGTAGAATCAAAGGTATCTATGTCAAGGCTATAGACACTTGGATTGTAGCAGATAAATTCTTAGGCTTCTTGTACTATTTGACTATAAAATATGAAGTCAAAATAAAATATACATTATTTATCCATGAATTTTTCAAAACTCCCATAACAAAGGAAAATTAAATTTATAAAATCACACACGGATTCAAGGAGTGCAAAGGGTTAGCATGTTGCATAAGGAAGTAAGTGTCTTTTTCCATAGAAAGTTTTACTTATTCTATTCTTGTTAGGACTAAGTTTTGTTAAGATCCATTTCTAAGATTTTAGATTCTTAAATACTCAAGAGTATTTTCCCATTGAGTCTCCATTTGTTGTGACCTAACAGAGACACCCCCATTTTCAAAATTTTAATTAGGACCCACTATTTTTTGAATCTCCTTATTCAAGGTCCTCTAAGCCCTAGACATCTATGAAACTTGTTATAATTTGCATAAGTATAAGGTTATCTTAAAAGTCTAAAGTTAAAAATTCCAATATTATGAAAACCAAAGCTAAATCGATTATTTTTATTTATTTTTAAAAATGGGATTTCATAATTGACTTTATGAATTGTTTGGACTAATAGAACTAATATATGTTATTTTAGCATCCCTAGGTTTTTCATATGATCACATGACTATTGGTAGAGATTTATAAATTATTCATTATTGAGACCTACTTTATTTATCTAAGATTGTAATATGTGGAATTCATATGTTGCCTAGAGTCTTTAGCCTTTACAAAAGTTTCTAAGTTTCTAAAGCCCTTGATCTCTGAGATCATGCCACACAACACAAATACATGAATTTAGAACCATGAAAGTTCAAAATGAAGTTAATAATTTTTTGGTTTTGAGGTTTCAAACTCTGAGAGCTTGACAAGTGGTAGAAGTATGTTAGCATGGAATCCTAGAAAGTTTAAACAAGGTATAATGGCCGTGAGGCCCAATAGTCTAATGGTCATAAGGTTTTGAGCTCTAAGAAATTGATAGTTGACACATTCTTGTTAACCCAAAGCTTTAGAGAAAAAATATCAAGTCAATGACTTGATGGTCCCATGGATCTGAGCCTTTGAGGGTCCAAGAGCATGCCACACATTAAAATATCATTAAACTAGAGCATTCACAAGGATATACATAGTTCAAAAGGCTCAAATAGTTTAAACCCCATGTTTTTAAATTCTTGTAGTCTTGAGATTACTCCATGTGGCATAATCATGTTAACTCACAACCCCAAGATTTACAAAGCAAGGTTATAAATATAAAGGCCCTAGTAAGTGACAAAAAGAAAAAGTGTCATAATATAGGACATACATGGCTAAAGTATGTATAAAGAAGTTTGACAGTAAACAAAATAAGTTGGTAAATGATAAATGGACACCTATCTCAAATAGGATGTTTGGGCATACATGATCTATGAAAGGTTACCACATGGCAGACAAACAAACCTACCAAAGTTGGATGGTGAATTTAAATCTAAACAAGAATGAAATCAAAATCCATTATTCAAATTGAAGTTACATGCATTAAGCATTTAAGGCATAAACTTTAGATAATATCTAAAAAATTTAAGCAAAAGGAAAGTCACTTTGCCATCAATCTATGAGTAAACATTACAATTTCAAGCCTTCTTACAACCTAGAATCCCTAGCTTATTTAGAAAACATCTAAGAGCATTCAGACTGATTTGTGAAGGAATTACACCGTTTGGATTACCAAAATGACTTCTTCTTCAAAACTAGGATGAATTTAGGCCCCTTTTGTATATTCTTGTGTTATAAATACTGATTAGACATACACCTTGTCCAACAAAAGTGCCCTCAATTTCAATTTTCCAAATTACTCGGCACTCTTGAATGAAGTGGATTTTGTGGCACCATACTCTCCATAAGACCATTTTTCTAGGATGAAAATCAATACATCAATGAACTATTTCTAATCAAAATGATGGGGCTTCATCAAGCATTAAAAAAAACCAAAGCTAATGCTTTATATTGAATTGCTCTATGGTTTATTATTTAATGGTACTTAATCTGGAGACTATATACACCTTAGAAAAGGGAAGAATTCACTCACATATATTTTTTGAAGACAATTAAAAAGGTACCTTAGGCTTCCAGTGCCTAAGGTAGCTTATAACCAATTTTATATTAATATATGGCTCGAGCACAACACCATAAAGGGAAAAGTGAAACAATGGCTAGTGAAAGGCCAAAGATTGGATCCCAAGGGGGTCATTTCTTCTAATTTAATCATAAAATTTATGCCTAATATTAGGATAACCATGGACCATTTAAATATATTAAATGGTTTTACCATCATTACTTATGTACAAGTGGAATGGGTCCCATTTTTAGACATTTTATTGACTTCAGACAACATTATTTCCTTGGGAGAGATTGTAAGCCTTAGACTGAAGGTTCATATGTTTAAAAATGAGCAAAGGCCAACTGATAAAAATTTATATATGATATATTTATTGGATGTATTCCCTATCATGGTTCATGGAATACATGAATTACTATGGAAACCATCATCAGAGTATGTGGATAATAAGATTTGTGAAAACTATTCTTTCATGTTTTTATATAGATTTAGAAATGAAATCAAAAATATTTATGATGAAATATACCCTAAAGTGTAATAGACCATTCATGACACTAAGATGCCTAGGTTATCTAAGAACATAGGTAAATGGGGGATTATTGGTATTACCCTAATTGCATAAATATCAGGATCTAAGGAGTTAGGGAACCTCCTCTATTCTTACCATGGCATGTGCCATATAAAATTTTAGAACAAGAGGTGGCCCATCAAGTGTATAATAGCATAGATGAGGATCTTGGCCTTAAAATTAGCCTTATTATTTCAAGACTTCTCTACATATTTGGAAGCTACATTTTGTGATAATGGCCTATTTCAACTAGGTTGGGAAGGTAAGATCCCATTATAATCTAATGATGGTCTAATTTAGGGAATGGGACCTTGAAAGAGAATCAAGAACTATTTTCAACTCTTTATGGAGAAGAAGGGGGTGACCATCATATAAGGTCACCAAGAATATGAGTATGATGTTATCTTCATGAAAAAATCAAATGACATAGAGGTATAGACTTAGATGAAGGACAATCAAATGTCCATGATAGTCACCTAGGTCATCCAATATGACCCAAACATCACTAAAGAAAAATGAGATGTTGGATTAGGCCTATAAATCATGGAGTCATCGGTGGTGTACCGCTCAACCTTGAGACTCAACAGGCTAAGGCCAAACTCTATCCTATAGTAGAAGAGACAAATCTACAAGAGAGAGAGTCTAGTGGCCAAAGGGAGGAAAATCCCAAAATTAGAAAATAAATTCTTAGAGGTCTCTAAGGTCCTCATATAGCTTCCACACATATAGCTATTGCTACCACAATTTTGGTACATATAATATAGTCGAGAAGACTACACCTCTTCCTTACTAGTAGGAGAGAACATTCTCTATAGAACCTTTACCTCCACTTACAAAGGTCATTCAAGTAAGTCTCTTAGAGTTTCTATAATTTATTTCCTTGTCTATTTCATCTTCTCCTCCTTATCCATTGACATCTCAAGTAAGTGCAGCTCCATCTATTACTACCAGTGATGGTACCTCCTCTCAATAACTTTTTACCACACTAGTTTCCTTCTCATCCACATTTCCTTCCACCATTATTGTTTCATTCCTTATTCATTCACCACCACTGGTAGAAATAATTTCTACTATGGTGACTCCTTCAATTGTTTCATCATCCCCCTCACCTCCTATGTCCACCATAGCCATTTACCAAAGGAAATCTAAAGTCCTTCTATCCTCCTCAAAAGTTTAAAAATTAGAAGAAACACCAAAATTTGGTCTAACTACTATATAATAATTCTTTGATGAGGAAAAGGTAGAAGAAGAGGAGCATGGACATGTGATATCCCTAATGGAGTATTCAATTGAATAATAAGAAGAAGATGTAAAAATGATGAAGGGATTAGATCCTGAATTGGTTAAGGAGAGAGTTATAGATGATGAAGAAGTATAATTAGAAAAATCCAAAACATTGAGCCTAAAAAGTCTTCAAGAAAAAGAAACTCAAGCTAGAGTCCTAGACCAACAAGTCCTCATTGAAGAATAAAGACAAAATATAAATGAGGTAGTTTATTTTATTATTTTTTCCAGCACTATTGTAGATACTCAAGTTATATATTTACCTTTGGGAATCCTAGGGCCATCATTATTTAGTTCAGTTGATTGTTTCATTCTTTCAACACTAAGATAAATAAAAACTCTAAAGAAAAGGGCCAATTTTGAGAATTTAGTTTCAATTTCAATTTTCAATCCTTGAAAGCCACCACCCCCTCAAAAACCTTTATTTCAATTAGAGCTACCCATGCCACAATCCTCACCTATATAATTAACCACCATGATAGTTGAAAAAATCCCAAGTTTGACTAGATATGCGGCTAAGGTCACCCCATGGAGAAAAGTCTTACCTGGGATAGAATTGTTTATCTATATTATAATTTCTAATTCAAATAAGTCCTTCATTATCACCTCTGATAATAATTCCTCCTATAATGATTCCTCTACCCTTTACCTCTGAAGACCCAAGTCCTACAAAAGGAGGGGAACTTATTATTTCCTAATAGGTTAAAGAGATGCAAGGCAAAAGGGATGAGAGAAAGAATATGGTCATCAGCACATTACCTATAGTATCAAATTAGTTTGACAAAAAGAGGGACACCATTCAGAGAGTGAGGAAGAGGAAGGCAATAAATATAGAATTTATTTCCTTTGGCTAAAAAAACAAAAGGAATCACAATGATACAACTGTGTACACAAAATGTTTTTGTGCTTTTAAGGATTTAACTAGGGAGGCAATGAAAGAGATGTAAAGAATCAAGGAGGAGGCAAAATAGAGATTACTATATAAACAAATTATTCATGCACCTCATGAAATTATTGACAATGTATAGAGTGCAACCACCAAGATGTACAATATTTTGAATACTATTCATGTTTTTAGAGGAGAAAATCAATCAAAAAGGACAAAGGTGTTTAAACTATGGCACCAATTGAAATAATATGAGAAAATACTCACCTTTTTTATTCAATGTTTCAGTTAAGTTGGAATGTTGGTTCGTAATTCATTTTGCACATATATTGTATTTTTAGTCTAGAAATTCTATTCTAGGAAAACACTTTGTACATGGATGCTTTGCATGGTTTTGGCACACAATGATATTTAAGGACATGTAAATTTAGACTTATCTTGGAGGATGAGGCCTTCCCCTCCCCAAACCGATATATATTTATCCTCCCTATCCCAAAGGGATGAGAATTCTATGGATTGTTCTATAGTTATTCTTGATGTGCAAATCTGATTTTTCTCTAAACCTGTGAATCTTGTAATAAACTCTATCATTCTGTTATCTCAATCTCTTAGTTATGCATGAGTTATCTTTTCAATATATTTATTCATATTATTCTATTACTAATTTAATGTCTTTTATGTATTAATCATAACTGCCCTTGTAGATGCACAAACACAATATTACAAATATGACAACCTTTGATTATATATGCTTAAATTTATTTTATTTTTATTTATTTAAACTCTTAGTTGTGTTTGATTTTTTGCATGATTATAGCATCTTACAATAGACATTGGTTCCTGATTGCTTATTCAACCCCTAGTTCAAGAGTTGGCTTAGAAAGGTTTCATCTTATTTGGTCCATAGGCCTTCTTTTCTCCCTTACTTTTCCCTCTTTTGATTTTTAATTTTCATATTTAACATAGTTGTACTTTTTATTTTTAGCCTATCTCAGTTTAATAAATTTAACATATGTTGTATTTGAATTTAGCATTTAATTGGTCTGTTGTAGACCTGATTACCACCCTTGTGCATTATAATTTGTATATTCTTAACCCTATCTATCTAAGTGGGATCCACATCCAATTTAGAGTTAAAAAGGTTGTTGGTAGAGTTATTGAGAATGATAATGTAAAAAGCTTGGAAATATTTATATCCATATCTATTTTCATATGATATCCTACATTGGTTGATTAGCTTATATAGACGGCATCTTTCTTGAAAATGTCTTTCCATTTTTCATCTAATTGATTTTAAAGCTATCTAATCTAGTTTTATATAGTTAATACAATCATCATTTTTGTCTAATTAGTTTCAAACTCATGTCTAAATTGACATGTAGTGACCATTCTACATTTTTACAGGAGCCATTAGATATCTAACACCTTTTTTCATTGATATGACACTTATTTCAATCATGTACTTGGTAATTGAAATAAGTCATTATATAAACTACATTGTTGATAAAGATGACATGTCATTGAAATTTTCATGTGCATCTTTTTAGGCTTGTTTGAGTCCATCAACTGAAACATCGTATCATTTTTCCTCACCACAATTACCCAACTACCTTGAAGAGTTTCACCACTTTCATGTTTTGTATGTTTATACCCTTCCCCACCCCTTTGTCAATGTTCATGTTCTTTGTGATACAAAATGTCTCCTCCTCACACATCTTATTGTTAGGACATATAGACGAACATACCTCCTCATTTTCCACCGTCACCTCCTCTATAAATATCGAATTATTATTGCTTAGTAATTCATGCACAAAAGGTGAGACGGGGTCAATTTTCATGGCTTTCGAATGAATTACCATTTATAGTCCAGTTTGGAAATTCTCTAATTGTACCCCCTATGCTTAGCATATTAAGAAGTGAGAAAAAATCCTAAGTTGGTAGGGTGTGTATAGGAAGAAGTACCCAATGATAGGGAACTCCTTCTTATACATCCCATAGTCTAGGATGTTTTCCCATGGCTTAAATTCATAGCTTATGGTTTATCACTTTGTAAAGGGATATGATATTGGTTTTTAAGTGTAAAAATCCATATTACTAGAATTATAAGATAAGGATGAGACAAGCTACTGTGGTTTTTAAATATACCTTTTGGTAAGCTTGTAACATCCTTAATTTAAGCCCTTTAAAAGTATGCAAAGACACCTTGAAAGGACATAAATCTGGTATGATGTGATTTTCTATATGTTCTTATAGTTTTCTTCTCAATTGAATTCAAATTGTATGTCATTTTTGTTTTCCTAAGAGGTAACAGTTTATATGATATTGGGCCTAGTAAAATACCTATGTAAACGCTGATGAAGACAATGAAAATCTAGTTCTCATTCATTTTATCAACATTCATGTATCACTTCCACAAGACTTACACTATATAAATTATGTGGAAGTATGTATGAGAGAAACTGAGATTGTTCTTTTGAAAAATCATGAACAAGGTTTCAAAAAAAAATTAGGATATATTATTTTTATTTATTGATATTACAAGATTTAACTTATTTCAATTATTTTAAGAATTAATATTTTAATTTTTTCCATTTTTATTTAATCCATTAATTGTACATTATCTCTATATTTTATATTACCATATATACTAATGACTTTCTAGTATAAAATAAAAATACAAAATGACAAAAATGTACCAAACGGAATCTCAAATTATGAAAGCCTTCAACATATTTTAAAGGAAGTATTGAGAGAGCCGTAGCAGATTCTTGGCCACCAAAAAAACAAGAGACACTTACATCCACAGTTCTATATATCGATAGCATTATCTTGTTTTTTAATTTGTTTTCAAATGCGCGCACCAACTCCATGTTTCCCACCAACCAAGTGGAAGTGGAAGTGGCGCATTCGAAAGCAACTTTTCAAGTGGAAGTGGAAGTGGAAGTGGAAGTGGAAGTGCAAGTGGAAGTGGAAGTGGAAGTGGAAGTGGAAGTGGCGCTTTCGAAAGCAACTTTTCAGCCACACCAGATTCTATCCAGCGGCTAAGATTGGCTTCTCTAAAGCCCACACTAATCTCATCGTCACTTCACTGGGCTTCTCTTTTGAGCTGGGGATAGCAGTGCAATTGGAAGCAATGTGTATTAGACTAAGGTAATCTCCTTTTATTTCTACTTATTTTGTGTATATACCCTATATCATAAATAAAATATATTGTATTTAAATAAAGTTTTTAATATAAAATTCAATCCTCATTAAGTATTATAGAAAATATTTTATTAGAAAACTATATATTATGATGTATTGTATAGAAATAATTGTAACTAATTTATTTGAATACATATATTTTTTTATGAAGTGATCATATAATTATTTGAAATAAATTTTGTGATGCAATTTAAGTACTTAACTTTGAGACTTTTTTATAGTTATATCAAAAAAATCATTTCTGATTTATAAAGAATGTGATATTTGAAAGAGTTCTCATTGTTTGGAGAAATTAAGGAACATTTTCTCTCAGGCTTAAACTTCGTGGAGTCTATGACACCGTTTATGGTGATATCCTAGAATCGCCTCAAGGAACATTGGCAACTATAACATAGTTTATAATTAATGAAACTCTTAAATGAATTTGCAAAAGAAATATAGGTATCAAGTATGCCCTTAACACTATTAAATACTTTCAAAATAAAAAAATAAATGAACTAGTACGAAATAATTTGATTAGTGAATAGACTATAAGCACATTCTTGTCTACAAGTCAATAGATCATCGAAAAATAATTATAATAGAAAATGTTATTTAGATGGAATGCCTACACAATGATAATATTACACATTTTGATCTCAAATGTGACAACACCTTAGTCAACATCAAAGATCTACAATGTCCCATTTGTAAGGCATAAGCACATTATTTGAACACTTCATCTACATTATGCTTGCAACAACAAAATACATTTCGTGAAATGTTATATGTTTCATATTCTGACACTCAAATCCTATTCAAGTTGCACAAAGCTTAAGGAGAAAAAGCCTCCCATTCATTGTCATAGAAAACTACAAACAACCATTACAAAATACATTTGGAATATGATATGAATAGTTTCAATAGTGTTGTAGAGAAATTCATAACTACAACATGCATTATTACTTTTCAATCTTTATAAACAACACTCAAATATAATGAACTTCAAATATTATTCCTAAAAATAAGTCCTAAAGCCACATCATGACACTCGTTAATTTTATATTAAAAACTATTATTTTAATAATTCTTTCGTTATGATTGTCATTTTACTATTTCTTTTTATAGATAATTAAGGGTTGAAGGGTCCCTTACCCACAAAAGGATTGAATAGAAACAACAATTCTTTACCTCGGATAAAAATCCATTAGGGACAAAAAATATCAAAACCTATCTAAACAAGCCCTGAATCACCAAGGGGAGGATAGTCAACCCCAAGGTGAACCTGAAAGATCCCATAATGGGCTCTCTTTCCCTCATTTGAGGTGAGAGTGAAGCCTCTTGGTAGGAGAAATCGAGGATCACCTCCCTTTTTTTCTTTTTTAGAACTACAATCCACTCATCCATAGTACCAAATATATCATAATCCTCAAATGAATAAGTAGGATTCCCATTATGAGGAACACTTACAATACAATCCTTACTATTTTTATCTAAAAATATCAAAACATTGACCTTTTAGCCACACTAAAGTTCCCACTAATTGTCAAAGATGAGCTTTCCACCTTTGAACAAGTGTCTTGAGGAACCCCATTGGGCATTTCAATAGAAAGAGCACTTGAGATAGGACTTTGAGGATCCACCTTGGGAGAACAGGAAACACAAATATTGATAGATGAAGAATAAAGGAAAAGAGAGGCAACCAAAAGGAGTTCAGCTCCAACATATTTCCACCACAAAGATGCTACTTTTCACTTTACAAAAGAACAAGAGGAAGCCAAATATCGTTGAACAAAGCACCTGCAACATCTGAAGGGAAGTCCCTCATACTCAAAGCCCAACATCGGTCATTTATTCTTAATTCAATAGACATAGGGAGAGCCTATAATAAATCTAAGCAAACCAAAATCCATGCATATGTTATGTGGGAAAAGATGGATGTAGAGGCATCAATTGCCATCAGTTTTTTTAGAGAACCCCCAATGGAAGAAAAGTAGGCTTCAACCCAAAACTGGAGTGGAAGATAGGGTGACCAAATGCAAATAGGTATGACTTCAAATTTTCACACAAGGGATTGAAAGAAGGGCTCTAAGGTTTTAGAAGGAGAAGATGTTGATCCTAGGACCATGTATTTTCTAGAGCCACTTTATTCTAATCAGCCAAGAAATAAATAACTACAATAGAAAATCCCCTAGTGCGTGGATAAATCTCAAAATTTTCTTCGAATAGAGGTTTCCATGATTCCATGATCCACTAATGAAGTGCCAAGAGGATCAACTACAAATTATTGAACCTACAAATTAAACCCCAAGATGTAAACCATTCTTCATTTCTAATGACTTATGCCAAAGTGTCATTTTTGAAAGACACCACTAGAATGGTATTAGACAAAGCAACGGGCTTAACATTATGTAAATCAACATACTTCCCATGTAAAACAATATGAGCAAAGGATTTGGGCTTAGCCATCCCAACTTCTTCCAGGGTAGAACCAACATACCCAATACTATCCAAAGGAAAATAACCCAAACCATAAAATAACTTGTTGAGAAAGACATCCCTTGAGATATGCCCCTGTATAAACCCTAGATCAATCTTTGATCTCTCCCACTAGTGACCGATGATGGGCTCTTACTAACCCTAACTTCCATAAAGGGACAAATAGGAGGAAGGGGGGAGAGAGGAGAAGGAACCATCTACCCAAAAGGAATAAATGTAGAGGAAGAATGAGTGGCAAGGGATCCTGGCAAAGGAGACAACATGGCTGAAAGTGAGCACAGGGAACCAGAGATCTCCAGGATGCTCATTTTTTATCAAAAAATAATCATTTTACTATTTTTAGTTTAAATAAAAATGTTTCATTTATGATAACTTATAATGTATATTATTGTTATGAAAAAATAATAACGTTTTCATTCATGATTGAAAAGCAATTTAATAATTTGTATGCATAGACATATACAATCATCTCTTACGTATGATGTATTGAGAAATTATGTGCCTAAAATATTGATTAAAATTTATTTATTACTTCAATCAAGGAAATTTAATAGTTTTAATTATTTTATTTTATTTTATTGGATATTTTTTATTTGAACTTTTATTTCCATCAAAAGGGTTGTAGTTTAATTGATGAAGATGATGGTTTCTTACAGCCATCCACCAAGGTATAAATCCCTCTAAATACCTATTATAGAGAGTCAAGCAGTTAAGGCTAGGGTTGTGCCTTGGGTGATTTTGTCGGTGTGGATGTCCCTTACTTTTCATTGCTTAAATAAAGGATCTCACTAATTTAGATGTATACTTACTCAACATTATAAATATGTTATATGTTTATTTAAGAAATTTGGGTAGAGTTGTCAACATTCTATGTAATTCAGTGATTCCATGTAATACCTTTAGACATATCAAAAAAAAAATTGGATTAAGGTAAACCCACCTTTGACTATTGTGGAACCCACCCAAGACACAAAGGGAAGCTCGTGTTTCCCTTTGAAGGAAAAAAAATGCCATAAGAACACCCAACAAAAAAACTAGGGCATAACATACCTAACATAGAGAGGGCCTAACAACCACAAGACCAAAGAGACAAAGCCAAACGAAACTAGGAAAAAAAAATACATTGACAATGCAAAAGAGAACAGCCATACCAAAAAATATTGAGGAACACCAGAGGATCTAGCGGGGGTTCTTCCCCAACTTCCCCCAATCCTATAACCAGGTCCATCTTTGACCTCAGATTTAAGGCCTAGGGATCTAGATGGGGTAGGAGCACTCTTTGGGGTTGTCATGGGAGAATTGATCACTCTAGAATGCTTCCTTAAATAACCCATAAGTAAAACATCCTCTAGTTCTTCCATTTTTTATGTAGGGTGTCAGAAGTGGAAACAAGGCCCTCCGTCACCACCAAAATTGATTTAGGAAAGAGGCCACCTCGAATTTCCTTGACATCACTTCTCATTGCCCTCAATCCTAGGTCCTTACTCTTAAGCTCCAACTCAAGTGAGCTAAGTATTTATCAAGGTCAACAAGTCTCAAATCCATTTTTAATCTCTTGTATTAGGTCATCTAAGGCATCCAAAGCTGAGGCTAAGAGTTTTGATATGGGTTTGTCTAGTGCCTAGGTCCCAGTTTCCACTTCCTCTAGTTCCTCCAACTCCTTGACTTCTAGATTCAGTTTCTTCCTCAGCTTATCAGCTTTGGCCTCAACCTTAGCATGTTTCTTACCCTTATTTGACACTGAGCTAAAACCTAGTGTTAGTGACATTTCCTTGATAATCACTAGAGTGGCATTTTTGAATAGCATGAGAATAAGGTTGTAGTGTGTAATGAAGACCTTGTTATTGCCTAGGAAGGCAATAACTGAGTCCTCAAGGGAATGTAATATAAAAAATTGGAAGTTTGGTTTTGTAAGCATCCTTAAAGTGATTCATGATCATAAAATGATGTGACCTAATCAAGTTCAATTTGGAATTCAAGGTAAGATACAACATTACCTATTTACAGACTTCAAGCCAGGCTTCTAGGAGATCAACACACTGAAATCTCTTGGTGACCTTTTTATCCATTTCAGGGGACTAAAAAAATTTAGTGACCCATTCATCTTTCATATTTTCTTCTTTATAATACTTTAGGTCATGGATAACCAACTCTGTAGCTTGATTAAAAGACTCCTTAAAAACTTTGAATCTCATGCATCTTATAATAACCAGTCTATCCTTCCATGTTATGGTGAACTCCTTGGATAGTGGTGGGTCATTCTTGGCTATTTCTAACATGAATTGGGTTTGGCCACCACTCTCAATAATACCCCACACTAGATGGTTATTGTTAAAGATTTCAAAACATGACTTGGGTTTAGTTATCCTAAGCCCCAACTTGCTTGTCTCCCTCATGAGAGTCATGTTCGGTTGCCTAAGATTCTTCCATAGAATCCATACAAATAGAGATAATGAAGGTAAAACATGATGTATCACACATAGATAAAAGGGTGATGAGGTGAAAAGGAAATCTGCAAGAACACTTAAAACAAAATGGGAGAGGCAGAAATAAATGCACAATAATGAAAACAATCATAACTTGATCATGAATTAGAGAGAGATCCCAAGTAAGTGAGGTAATTATGAAAGGGAGAGGGAAATCCTACCTTGGGAAGGGGTGAAACGTCATTCTAGGACATGGGATGATGAGATGGAAATAAAACTACCACGAGGGAAAGAGACAAAGGCAATAAAAAGAAAAACTATTACAAGAAATGATCAAATATAATCTACCAAAAGTGGATACTTGTCATATATAGAGATAAAATAAATAATAATAAAAACTTCCCATAAGAACAGTCAGATTAACAAGCCAATTCCATAAAATTCAAACACATATAATAACTGGTGCAAGGACCAGAAAAACAAATCCAAGAAGGGAAAAATAACACACTAAAATAGGAAAAAGAGGTACAAGGTTTCCAAAGGAGGATAACCTCCCAAAATTTACACAAGGATAGCCTGTAGGTGCATAAATCTCTAACTAGATCAGGACCTAAGCCAAATCTTATACATCCATAAAGAGAAAGGAAAGAATGGGGCCGATTAATAAATAGGTGATTTCCTCTCCAACGGGGTAATTTGGGTATTCTTCATGATTTTCTCTTCTATCTCTTGCACCTTTTTGTTGAAAGTATGGAGGCTCCCTCTTACCTTCTTTCTAATGCCATAATCAACTTTTCCCTTGCCTTTAAACAACTTCATGTGTTGGTACTAGGATCCTGATGGTGGAAAAATGTCCCATTCCTCCTTTTGTTATGGAGCATGTTTAGAAGACTTATCATTATTTTTTATTTCCCTTATTAAAACTATTTTTGGCATAATTTATGTTAAAATTTAATGAAAAATTTGAATAAAATATAACAACAAATCAAATGTTTTAAGGCACCTTATTGCGTGTGCTAAAATATGTGGCTCTTGATTAAAGATTTAAAATTAATTTATTCATGTGACTCCCATTCCCATAGAGTTATATGAATTTAAATTTAATTTTTTTTACTATTTATGAGGATATTGATGGATTCTCCATCCTTTGTGAAACAATTTAATTTAATCATAGTTTGAATTATGAATTAGCATTGTGAGTACATGTTTGTCAAGTACTATCATAATCACCTTTGGTTATTATGTTCATTGAATGCAATCAATAACCAATGGTAATTTATGTTGCCACAAAAATTAAAACAACTTATAATGTTTTCCATTTTTTAATTATTTCAGCCAGTTGTTGCTAGAGAATGAATAGATTTGGCATGCAGTGGCCAATCAAAAAACACATGAACTTCATCAAACTTATAGCCAAGTAATTATAATAATCTTTCATGAAATCTAAAGAGTATCATGTTTAAGCTTTCTCGTATACAAGTTTAAATTTTGGTTGCATACGACCACATTAGTGACATGGTATACGTGTCTTCAATTGGAGAGACAAACACAAGGGCTTGTTATTATTATTACCACACCTTCTACTTGGCTAAAAATTAACCAACGTAATGTAGATAGTCCTTATAAAATTTAAAATTTTATAAAATTTACAATTTTATAAAATTTACAATTTTCTACATCCCTTTTCTCACTACACCCTACATAGATATCACAGTTAATAGTTTTATATTTTACCTATTATAGTTGACTGATATACTATTTACAGAACAAACACTATTACTATTATTATTGCTCATTGTTCCTTTTATGCATGTCTTAAATATACTCATTCTTCAAATTATTAATATCATTTTAAAATATTTAGAAAAGATTGAATTGAATAATGGTAAGAGATGATCTGATAACATTTTCAACGGAAAAAGCTAGCATAGATGTTTTTCATCTTGGTATTGAATTACTAATACCTATTTCTGAAATAAAATCTAACATTTAATTCCTTTAACTCAACTAGATAACCAAGCTTCTTGACACACAGCTTCTATTGGGTATAGCTACTCTTTATGAATTTGTACGAGCATAGAGGGCAAAATGGTAATCACAACACAATCCCTAAACCTAAAGGCTACCAAAAAACAATTTCTATTTTGGGTAATATATTTCTATAACAAACTGCATATGGGCTACTTTGTGTAATCCTTGCCCTTTTTTCCCCTCAACAACTCACTTTCCATAGTGGTAGCATACCAACCATCACAATAGTATAACAAACCATTTATTTCACATTGAGGTACAATAATAGTTCCTTTGTTATGACTCATTTCCCATACTATAGTAGCATGAGATGCAAAAAGAAACAATCACATATGCATTCAAAGGATAGACTCTCCCTGTAGCATTTACAAGTTAAAAATCATTGTCAGAAATTCTAAACCTTAGATATTGTGATATGTTTAAATCTAACACCTAAATTTCATGTATGTTAGAAAAGACTTGTTCATAGTTATGGAGAATTTTGTAGAAAAATTTTGAAGTTATAAATTCTTTTATATTAACCAATGTGAAGATTCCCTATTATTTTATTTAGTTGTTTTTTTAAGTTTGGTTTTCTTAAAAAATGTTAGTTCAATTTTTTTATTCATTTAATTTCTTATCTATTTTAATTTTTTATCCATTTATTTTATTTTTGTCTTTTTTTAATTTCTTAAACAAGTTTATTCAATAAAATTAAATAAAAAATTGTCTTCCTTTTTAAGTGTGTCCTGATGATGCAAAAGCCTCTAAGATATTATATGCACACTTGTAACATGCAATATATATATATATATATGGTTGACTACATTGAACATATTCATTTTTAATGTATATGTATTTGTATACATCTAAATTTGTTCACTTCATTTATAGTCACTAAAATTGTTATTAGTCAATGCTAATTTGTTTATCTCATTTAATTTCATCCTAATATCACCTCTTCTATTCATTTATCTAATATCCCCTTTCATTATTCTTTAGTCACTAACCTTATATTATCCCCACCAATCTATTAATTCCTTTAATTAAGTTTTATCTACTAACTAATCCCACTTATCTATTATTTGGGAATTTAAAATTCCCATGACCCACCTACCCTAGAATATTCCTAAGATTTCCTACATCCCTAGTCCCCAATCACCTATTTAGCCACCTACTAATCTTATTTAGTTGCTAATAGATTCTAGAATTCTCTAATTCTAGAATCGTCTCTATCTTATCCCATTTCTCTCTATAAGTCTCTATTCTAGAGGCTTCCCAGGGATTTTTAATTCCTTAGATAATCCTCCACTATTGATCCTCCTAACCCAACTTTGAATATTGGCCATTGATCTTCCCTTCATGGCCTATTTAAATAAACCACTCCTCCATGTCTAAAATAACTACAAGTGAACTAGAGAATCCATGACCAACCCACACTAAAATCTTCCATCAACATAGCCTTTTGATCAAATCTTCAATCCATCATCATGTTGAAAGTCTGAGTATTTGGTAAGCAATATTAATCCATAGTCAATTAATCTTTCTTTGTTTTAATCTTGATTGGGAATACTTAGCTTTAGGTTATAATGTTGTTTTGAATGTTTCATTCGATTACATTTTAATATAATGGTTCTCGATTTCAATGGTAGATTGTATATTTGGGCATTTTGGTTAAATTACATAATCAAATCTCTATTTCTCAAATTTATCATCTCAAAGTATCAACCAAAATTGTTTGAATGTAGAAGTATGAACACTAAGTGTTTATTTTTTTATAACATTCTTTACATGAATCAAGATTGACATATATACAAGAGGAAAACATGAAGTAAAAATACATGGGGTGTAAACCAATTCGAGTGTTTGATAGCAATATTTCCAAAATAGGTGACTCATAGGTTGGACATGTTAACCTCCATAAATTCCATGTTAGATTGCATTTAGATAATACAAGTGTATTGATTATTCACTTGCTCCAAAATGGCCTTCCCCAAGTAGCTACCTTTCCATCATTTGTGCAATGTTAAAACCTAATGTTTGCTTTTACATCAAATTAACACCCCTAGACTAGACAAATAAAACCAAATAGTGGGGAATTGATGGCTACAATTGATGGATAATCCATGTGAATGACTATGAGAATCCCATTACATGAAACTTATATCATCATGAGTATCTCCCATGATAAAAAAATATTGGGATGCAAAGTAAAATAAATGTATGGAAATGATAAACAAATCATGTTTGAAGGATAAGAGGTCCCATATCTTACAATTACTAGTTAACTTATTTAGGTCAGACTTTAAAGAGGACGTTTCATATATCATCACTCTCATAAATTGTGTAGTAGGTAATGAAAATACTCAAAACTTCTCCCTATGGATGTTCATTCCAATTCTTATTATCTGTGCTAGAAAATAATTCATAGATTGGGGAAAAGTGATCAGTGACTCCCTGCACTACTAATTGGTGAATGTAAATTGTACGAACCAATTTTTCATTACTTCGTATTTGGTATATACATTAAAATTTCAGAGGATGTATCCTAGGCTGTCACTATAAGGTCACATTATTATCACTACCCAAGTGTACAAATTATATCCCCAACTAAATTTGGTAGAGAGTGATAAACACTTCAAGAGAGTAAATTATGTATTAACAATATAAGCAACACAAACTCTGAATGAGGACTGGGAAAGAAGAATAAGAGAAGAAGTAGCTACTTTAATTAGCCAATATAATAGTTACTACAATCAGTTCTATAAATTTACATACATTAGGGTTAAAGGATTTAAAATCTATCCCCTATAGCTACCACAATTAGCAAACAAAAAAATCATACTGATAGAACTATGTAGGCAACTAGATGTAATCCAAAAATGCTAGAAATACATGGACACAATACATGATTTATTCCCAATTTCATTAGCTCATTTTCATGTGAAACATTTTTTGATGTGGAAGGCATTGAATCAACAATATCTCAGTTCAACCTCCATTCTTATCCTTACATATTTTTTTGACACTAAAAACTTTGTGAAAATAAATTTAAGCATTCTCCCTACATACAAGCACACACCTCACCTAGAAGACTATTGGGTAGATTGTATAGATGAATATGAAGTGGTCAAAATAAGTTAGAGTAGAAAGTCTATTAATAAAATTAAAGCCTACATAATTGAATGGGTTTTTGATGGTATGGTCGATGACATGATAGATATGATTGACCATCAATATGCTAAGAAAGGTGAAATTACAATTTTTCCACCCATGCAATGGTCAATAAGGGAAATAACAAATACAAAAGGTTTAAACACAATAGTATTGATGAGAACCCACAAATGGTTATATAAATAATTTCAAGATATTGTTGCATAGAATAGACCCAACATAGCAAATCCTACAGTACCTCCAAATCAAGGGCTTTCATGAACTTGAAAACATAAAGACATTGAAACCTATCATACTACCATGGGAAAATTATATGGATATTTCTATGAATAAATTCAAATAAATCAATTATGCTAGACATGAAAATTAGACCCAAAAAACATAGTCATTCCTAGTTCATTTGTGCCTATTATTGCTCTATATAACTCTTCTTCATAGACCCTCTAATTCTTTTCATATGTGCGAAAAATGTATTATTCATTTCCATGAAACCCTGTTCCCCTTCCATATGTGCAAAAAATGTAAAAAATATAACATGACAATTTATGGTGTATGAAAATCTATATCGAATGTAAAATACCACCTCACTTGTGTTTGCTTGTGTTTTGCTATTCAATTTATATTTTTAGCATTTTCTAAAACAAAAAGCCATGGGAGATTGATAACATGAACCCTTACAACTTTCCATTGTGATTTTTGAAAATTTCTTTCCATGATTCTAATATTTTTATCAGATTACCAATATTAAATTATCTAGGCAAGAAGAAAACCATCACCTTGCCCTATACAAAATATATTTAGCCACTACAATTTCCAGTTTTGTAGTTTATTTGCTTGAATTTAATAAACCATTTTCAAAAAATTATTCAAACCATTCACCATGTTCAGAGGCTTATTTCACTCTATGATTTTTTCCCCTGAATTGACAATTAAAACCTCTATTAGAGAGTCATTGACCTATACTATAAACATTCCCTTGAGCCTATGATAGGCACTAAATTTGCAACACGGCCCTTGTTGTTAAATCATTTTTTTTTAAATTAGTGAAATATTTGATATGATGTTTTCATTTATATGATGTAAATAAGCATGGACCATATTATTTCCAGGACTTAGGTTACCTCCCTTGTATGTGCTTAAAAATAAAATATTTCTTGGTAACCACTTTTTTCACCTTACACATAAGTGATTTAAAGAATTTATGTTAAAATATTTATTATTAGTTATCATAGGCCTAGTTACTATTTTTTTGGCCCATGGCTGTTAAACTATGCTGACCATTTTTTACTACCAATAGGAATTTGCTGCTGGTTATAAATGAAAACTATTTCATAATGTTTGGTGAAAGCCGTGAATAATTTATTATTTTTGCATGTTACGATTAATAAGTGAATAAATATTCCTTTGACAGTCAATGAACATAATAAAAATATTTTAGGAGAGTAATGATAATGTCAAATGAAGACATTTACCAAGGTCTACCATGGTGTCTTGAATGCAGGTGTTATTTTTCTTCACCCTGCAAGGCCACATGTTCATTTCTAGGTAGCAGTTTGGTAAGGCCAAAGTTTTAAATATTTTATTGTCTACATGAGAAGAAAAGCACTAAATGGAAGAAAAAATAGATAGGGGATTCTCACTATAATTTTGACAACATCAAACCCTTGGATAAAGATCTAGGTTTCACATAAAATCTTACTAATATGCCTCTGATTCGAAAAATAAAGCATTTTATCTAAACTAAGCAATGTCCTTTATGATTTACTCCATAGTGGATGACCAGAGAGGTCAAACCTAGAGATAAAATTCTAAGGGTGACAGAGAATGAATCATATCAATTATTTGCCTTTCTTTATTCCATCTAAGGCAATGACCTCGTAAAATTTGCAATTCACCTTTGATTTTGTTGATTCATGTTTTTTTTGGGTTATTGATGAATTTTTAATAGGGAATTGAAGATAGATGATTATTAACCACGATTATTCTTTTTTTAATATCATTGTTTCCATAACCACTATGGAAAGTGCAAGAAGAATACTAGAGTTCTTTGGCTTGGATGAAAAGCACAATTTCATGAACATTGATATATGCAATTGTCACCAAATATGTTACAATTCATTGTAATTTTAAATTGGTTACAACTCCCAAAACTATATATAAACCTAATCTAATGGAAATTTTGATCAATATTTTGTTAGTGAAGAGTCTTAACATTAATACGATAATCATAGATTATTGTATGCCCAAGATGACTGGCTATGACTTGCTCAATAAAATCAAGGTATTTACAATTTTAAAATCCCTTTAAAGGAAACAACATCTTTAGAAATGTTCTAAATTTGTTGATTTTGTTTTCATCCCTTTTAGGATTCCTCAACACTAAATGAGATGCATGCAGTCATCATGTCTTCAAAAAATGTTCTAGCTCGAATTGATAGGTAGGAACTACAAAAAAATTCTTTATTCTTTTTGGTCTTGTCAAACTACTTTGTTAAGGGGAAATCTCCTGTTCATGTTGGCTTCTTCTGTTGAGATACATGCCATGAAAAATAATAATGTATGAAAACTAGTATAACCTAAAATAAATTATAAAATTACTTTTACTATTCTTACGTGATTTGGGAAAAAAACATTTTACACGTGGATTATCTAACCTTTCTATCAATGAGTTCTCATTGACATATTATTAATGTATGATAAAAGGAATTTTTAAATTTGTTATTGTCAAATTTTTAGTCAATTTGTTATTATCATATTTTTTATTAGTTCTAGTCAATCTTCATAAGATATTATTAGACTATGTTGGAAATATCATGGTGGCTAATAGTTTGTAGCCATTTTAAGTTTTTTTAATATCTTGGATGTTTTATTCCCTTAGATATGGATATTTCCTTTTTCCATATGTTAGGACTTGGAATATTTTAGATATGTCTCTATTTTTCTTTTTTGGTATAGAGGATTCATTACTTTATGACTTGTTATAATAGTATATAAGACAAATAGCTTGTGTTACACTAGTTTTACAATGCCCATTTCACATGGCACCCTTTTAATATTAGCCTATTATTTTCTCAATGGTAGGTACTAAATTTACATCATAATAATTATTTATAATATGAATGCATATCTTAAATTACTAATTCTTTATTTTATTGCTTGAAGGGTGATTATATGTGTTTCTATCTAATATACCTATGAATGACACTAAATATTTTTAGAAGATAATTTTACATGTTTATCAAAATTATTTGATAAGTTATGTATGTGAAACACTTAAATTGAGATAATATCTACCATAGCAAGTCAAATATTTATATATGTTTTTTAGAATGGATTATTTTATTCGAAGATCCCAAGAATTGATTATTTCTCTAGATAGATTATGGAAAATTTTATATGGTTTCCTTAACCTCCAAAGGTATTATTTTTTCCTATTGTCAATAAAGTGAATTATATGGAAAAAAATTTAATCAAAAAAATAAGGTTATGGAGTCAACCACCCATTTTATTTACATCAATAAAAAAAATCTTATAATCTATGAAAGGGCTCAAAAAATATCTTATGCCAATAAATCCCATTGGACCCAAAAAGACATATACCTTTTATTCTACAACCATAGGTTATATAACTTTTATAACTTACATTTATGAAGATATTATTAGACTATGTTGGAAATATCATGGTGGCTAATAGTTTGTAGCCATTTTAAGTTTTTTTAATATCTTGGATGTTTTACTCCCTTAGATATGGATATTTCCTTTTGCCATATGTTAGGAATTGGAATATTTTACATATGTCTCTATTTTTTTGTTTGGTACAGAGGATTCATTACTTTATGACTTGTTATAATAGTATATAGGACAAATAGCTTGTGTTACACTAGTTTTACAATGCCCATTTTACATGGCACCCTTTTAATATTAGCCTATTATTTTCTCAATGGTAGGTACTAGATTTACATCATAATAATTATTTATAATATGAATGCATATCTTAAATTACTAATTCTTCATTTTATTGCTTGAAGGGTAATTATATGGGTTTCTATCTAATATACCTATGAATGACACTAAATATTTTTAGAATATAATTTTAAATGTTTCTCAAAATTATTTGATAAGTTATGTATGTGAAACACTTAAATTGAGATAATATCTACATAGCAAGTCAAATATTTGTATTTTTTTTTAGAATAGATTATTTTTTCGAAGATCCCATTAATTGATTATTTCTCTAAATAGATTGTGGAAACCTTTATATGGTTTCCTTAACCTCCAAAGGTATTATTTGTTCCTATTATCAATAAAGTGAATTTTATGAAAACAAATTTAATGAAAAAAATAAGGTTATGGAATCAACCACCCATTTTATTTACATCAATAAAAAAAATCTTATAATCTATGAAAAGGCTCAAAAAATATATTATACCAAGAAATCCCATTGGACCCAAAAAAACATATACCATATCTTCTACAACCATAAGTTATATAACTTTTATAACTTGCATTTATGAAGATATTATTAGACTATGTTGGAAATATCATGGTGGCTAATAGTTTGTATCCATTTTAAGTTTTTTTAATATCTTGAATGTTTTACTCCCTTAAATATGGATATTTCCTTTTTGCCATATGTTAGGACTTGGAATATTTTACATATGTATCTATTTTTTTCTTTAGTACAGAGGATTCATTACTTTATGACTTGTTATAATAGTATATAGGACAAATAGCCTGTGTTACACTAGTTTTACAATGCCCATTTCACATGGCACCCTTTTAATATTAGCCTATTGTTTTCTCAATGGTAGGTACTAAATTTACATCATAATAATTATTTATAATATGAATGCATATATTAAATTATTAATTCTTCATTTTATTGCTTGAAAGGTAATTATATGGGTTTCTATCTAATATACCTATGAATGACACTAAATATTTTTAGAAGATAATTTTACATGTCTCTCAAAATTATTTGATAAGTTATGTATGTGAAACACTTAAATTGAGATAATATCTACATAGCAAGTCAAATATTTGTATTTTTTTTTAGAATGGATTATTTTATTCGAAGATCCCAAGAATTGATTATTTCTCTAGATAGATTATGGAAACTTTTATATGGTTTCCTTAACCTCCAAACATATTATTTGTTCCTATGAACAATAAAGTGAATTTTATGAAAAAAAATTTAATGAAAAAAATAAGGTTATGGAGTCAACCACCCATTTTATTTACATCAATAAAAAAAATCTTATAATCTATGAAAGGGCTCAAAAAATATCTTATACCAAGAAATCCCATTGGACCCAAAAAAACATATACCATATCTTCTGCAACCATAGGTTATATAACTTTTATAACTTACATATATAAATGTAATAGGAATCAACATACATACAAAAATGATTGAAAGTATCATAGTTACTTCCCATCCAAGTCCATAAAAAGGACTATAGGTTTCATGACCACTTCCTATTCAATTTCAAGGGTTTTCACATGTCACATCTAAACCTATATTGAGGATTTTATAGATAACCCCATTAAAACCATGCCCATTAATCATAAAATATTATTTAATCCCAGCCATATTTTATTGGGAAAGAAGAAAGGAGTATAAAATCCATTTCAACCATATTTGTTTGGCATACTAGGTGGAAAGCTCTACAATCACCTGTATTATTTTTTCCTCTGGTATTTTCTACTCTACTTCATTTATTTTTTGAATTATGGCATATTATATTTATTTTAATGTTTGGAGCTACTTTTGTTTTTTTAAGGTATCTCCTATTGAGTCTATTTTTTTAGTTCTTAGCTATGTCTAATGGATTTGTCTTAGTATCTCCTTATCTTTAGGAGATATAGTTGTTACCTTATTTTCCTTCCTTAATATCTATTCTTGATTTTTTACATAGCCGTATGATTTTTTCTATTTTTATTTTTTATTTGTATGATTGTTTCATGTAATGATGCATACAACCCTCCTATTATAGAATCAATCTAACTATCTTGTGTTGGCATTCCATATCTACATTATCATACATCTTCATTTAGCTTAGTATACCTATTTTATTTTTACACATCCATATTAGTGTATCCATATCAAGAACTACCTCTATGATATCCTTGCCTTTCCCCATCCATGATTTTACTTCTCTTTCTTATGATGACTCTACTTCAGAATAAGAAACTAGTGTTTCTCCCCATTCTCTTTTTATTAATTACCTTCTATTTTATTTTACCCTCTCTTACGGTCTATGATGAAGCGCTCCTTTTTCTCCTCGCCACTCATTTGTAATAATGTTTTTCATACTTTCATAGATGATGTGATAAAGTCTTCTTGATATTATTATATATATTTTTATTTGTATCACTTTAGAAATCCCCACCCCTATTTTATATATAATTTCCCTCAAAGAGTATGAGGGAATGCCTTTATGCACCATTTATTTTTATTTCAATACCGTACTAGTAGTGGAGTATTTGAATACAAAAGAGGTAGACTCCTCTTGTTTATGAATCCAAGGATATGATATGTGAGTTTACTTATGAAACTATGATGACCTACACAATGTGGGTACTATATTATAATGGATTACAATTAATTTTACTTATGTTGTATCCTATATTTTAATTGTAATGGGTATTTATACTATAGGTGTGCAACTTCTACAGTGGGTTTGGATCTAAACCCTACTTCACTAAAAAATTGGGCTATTATGGAATCCTATGACAACCCTCTAGCTCCTATTATAACCATTTAAACTTGGTCATATATGACCTCATAAGGGAGGGGAAAAGTGGTGATTCATTTTAAGAAAAGGGTTCAATTTAAATATTATCAACATCAACTATGAATTTTATTTCAAATTTTTTTTTATATATTCCCAGGGAGATTCTAAATCTCCCAACTACCATGTTTCTAATCATTCTCTTCCATGAAATTAAATGTCATATTTATTCCTTTGTTGATTATATGGATTATAATATCACCTTGATTTTTTATCTTACTAGGATACTAGTGTCACATTGAATTAAAACTTGATGTTATGGAATAGTTTGTGTGAAGTTATAAGAGAGCCATAATAATATTCATATGTAACTTAATTTGTCTTGTGGATATTTTCTTGGTATTTCTCACATAATGAAGTAGCAAGGCCATATTTCATATGAGTCATGAATATGTCCCAAGAAATTTGAATGCTTTGTTAAGTCAAAGAATGTTCATAGTTAGTGAAATTAACTTTCATGTTATTACTTTTATTGTATAATGAACCCTAAGTTCCTAATTCTTTAGATGGAGAGTGCACATTTGTTTGGAACTATGCATGTTGATTGTACCACTGATTTTGTGATAGCTAATTTATTATTATCATATTTATGGGACGTGTGACCCTAGTTCAATAATCCAATCATTGTATGAATGGTCATTATTATAATGTGGTATGGTCAATCCAAATATATGATTATTTCATATTCCATACTCAGTATTACCCTAGATATACCCACCATGAGTCCAAATTATCAAAACCATATACAAACATCTAATTGCATCCTTGAAATGATGTTATACTTTTCCATATACTCAAACTGTTATGTTTGTAGATTTTGTTGCACCATTTCCATCCAGTCTATCTCCATAGCTCAATGGTCTATCTCTATCAAATTAGAATAGATATATTTTTGGATGTCTTCATATTAGATTTCTAAAGGTAGAACACTTGCAAATCCACCATGGGGATATGGAATTCTAATTTTATGGAATGACTCTTATATTTTGGCCCCTTAATTTTTTTTTGCGTTAACAACTTGGGGCACCTCCATATCTTATTTCACTATAGCCAAGAAATCTAAGTTGTGTTTCACGTGAAATTTAAGAAAAGTGTCATTATCATAGGGTTTTTTTTGTTTAACCCATTAGTTAAACCCATGTTTTATAGTTTCTTTAATCTAGTCATTTAACTGATTTAAATATTGCAGCTATCTTTATCTGCATCAATTGTTTTTTTGTTGTTTTCACCTAAATTCTTTCCTTATTATTTTAATTATTTTACTTTTTCCTCTTTGTTCATTTACTTTCATCCTTATTTATTACATCATCCTTATTAGATTAATTCTTTTTTAGTTCTTGCCAACCACCCATTTTTGTTCATTTTAGTTGTGTTTGAAACTAATCCATGAATTTCTTCCTTACGTGAAAAGAAATGTAACTACACTTTTTACTCCAATCTCATTTTCTTCACCATTGTTTCACTTCTATTTCCAAAAAAAAAGGATCCTATTTAAATCCTCTTATCTCCTTACCTAAATGTATTTTTCCTTGGGTTTATTGATCTTTTTTTTTTAAAAATATATGTTTTTTAAATTTGTTTTCTATTTCTGCACCCCCCCCCCACCAATAATATTTTTTCAAAACTATATATATATATATATATATATATATATATATATATATATATATATATATATATATATATATATACACACACACACACCAAATGTCTTAATTTTTAGGTTGTCATTGCATTACCCTTTCACAATAAGAGTGGGAGAATTTTTTTTGGGTTATGTGTGTGTGTGTGTGTGTGTGTGTGTGTGTGTGTGTGTGTGTGTGTGTGTGTGTGTGTGTGTGTGTGTGTGTGTGTGTGTGTGTGTGACGCCAAAAAAAATTCTCCCACTCTTATTGTGAAAGGGTAATGCAATGGACAACTTAAAAATTAAGACATTTTGTATAAGACACAAGAGTATCTTTTCTCGACTCACCCAACTATAATTATAGGACAATGTTACCCTTTATCTAATTACCCATTTATTACAACATTTCACCTTAGTGGTTCATAGCGTATGGTTTTAAGTGGACTCCATTCACAAACCCATTCATCAATGTTCTAGTAAGTGTTTTAAAATTTATTTCTCATGAATCCAATATTTATTTCATAATGTATGGCCCTAACCTTATTATCTTTAGTTAACCTAAATTTTGTATGTTATATCATAAAATAAAAAATATATTGTGAATTTGAAATTATTTTATCTTAATTTGTATGTCATGCCTTGATTTTTGGTCTTCTTTCTCTTGAGTTTGATTATGAACTGTTAATAATATTTTCTCATTGATTTTTTTCCAATTCTATAAATCTTTATTTCAATTATTATTTTTCATTAAACCTATATGTTACCATTATTATTAAACATGGTATTATACATCATATGGGAACCATGGATTCCAATCCATATACTAATTTAAATGGTTACTATTTAGTTATCCATCTGTATATGATGTGATAATCCAAAAACACCACATGTATCATTATGCCCCAATCAATAACCTTTATGTTACATACATTAGTTAATAACCTTTCCAAAACCTTATTGATTGCCTCTATCATACCATTTGCCTAAAGATGGTATGGAGTAATTAAATTGTGTTGGATCAATTAATGTTTTACTAACTCCAAAATGATATTACTGATAGAATGTTTTCCTTGATAAATCATTATAATGAGTGGGCATCCAAACTATGTAATAATATTATCATATAACAACTTGGTGATAATTTTAGAAATGAATTCTTTAGTAGATATAGATTCAGTCCATATGGTTAAATATTATGTATGAGTGATGATAAATCTTGTGTTACTTTTATACACATTTGGTATGATAGGACCATAAATTCAATAGCCCATTTTTCAAATAGAACTAATGATAATACTAGCCATAGTGGCATTTCATCTCACGCATTGGGTTTACCTACACTTTTGCATATGTCATAGTTTTATTTCATTTTTAAGGTCATTCTTAAACATTGGTGGCCACCATAGACCAACTATAATTATTTTTTTTACCAATACCTTCCCCTAGATTTTGCCCACCTACTGTTCCATCATGTGTTTCTCTTATTATATTTTCCATTTCATGCAATAAGGCAACCCTTCTCAAAATGTCATCCCTTTATTTTTTGCATAAAGCTCCCTCAATCAATGTAAATAGAAATATTTGTATCATTAGTATCATATAGTCTATATTACTATACTCATTCAAAAAATATTCTTGGAAATAAATTGAGCAATGTGTGCCATATATTTAGGGATAGCCTCAATGTAAAAAGGATGAGCTCCTATGAACTTAACGTCGATTGGGCATACATACTCTCCTATTTTAATTTGTGATAAATAATAAGGACCATTGTTTATTCTTCTAGGTTTTACTATAATTTTGTATTAAAATTCTTGAAATAGAATTAACCAACAACATATCCTCCCTTTCTATGAATGGTCTATTGATGAGTTATTTTAGAGGCTCATGATCAATGAAAAATATAAATGGGGTAGCTAGTAAATAATTATATTTATTTAATACTATATATACCATGGATAATGCTTATCTATCCATAGTCGAGTAATTCATCTTAGCTTTCTCTATCTTCCTAAGTGCAAAATAATCATGTTGGTTAATGTTATCATGAGGCTATGTTAATACCAATCCTGTTTCTATACCTAATGCATCTACGTGGACACAAAATAGAACTTTCCAATCAAGAAATACTAATATTGGTGCATCTATAATTATTTTCTTTATTTGATCAAATGATTCTTAATAGTATTTTGACCATTCTAGGGATTAATTATTTATTATCCTCATAAAATATTCTATTAGTATACTAATTTATACATAATTCCTAATGAATATATAGTACAAGGTTTATTTAGTGGTGAATCTGCATTAATAATGAATATTTCATTTTTTGAAATTTGGATTTGGTGGTTTTTTAGACTAGCAAAGAGCATTGGATCACAAAAAAATTTGGGTTGTAAATGAGATTTAGAGGTCAGATCACCTATCATTGATAACTAATTCCACATTTGTGACTATAAATTTCCATGGACTCAAATGAAATTCTACTCTATTTTACCAACATATGTTATACACTACATATCTAATATATTCTACTCTATATCATAAAATCAACACAGTCCCAATGTGCATGTATTCTACTCAAGATGATGACCACATGGACTCAATGATGTCTACATGCTTTGGAGAATGATATTACACTCTAGATGATGACTAGGGCACAAGGATGGCATATACAAGATTTAGACACTAGACAAAGGGGCCATATGGTGACTAGAAGGATGGGATGATGTCCACTAGAGCTAGATGATGACTAGAGAGACTAGACAATGTCCATAAAGGCTAGATGATGTCCACAAGGACTAGATAGAGATCATATTATATGTATGGAGTCTAAAGGATCTAGATAGTGACCAAATAGACATGACACTAAATACAAAGGCTGAACGATGTCCACCAAGACCATATGGTGACCAATGGGTCTATACAACATCTATAGAGGCTAAACAATGTCCACAAGGTTTGGATAATGACCAGTTAGACATGACACTACTTATAGAGGTTATATGAGATCTACTAGGAATAGATGATGACCAAAGGGGCTAGACAACACCATAGAGTCTTAATGATGTCCAAAGGGTTTAGATGGTGACTTATTTGGTTGTACATCATCCAAAGGGTTTGGGCACCATCCATAGGGTTTGGATGATGGATAGAGGAGTTGGATGACACCCGTAAGGTCTAGATGGAACATGTAAGGGGATAACTATAGGTACTTAGTGGTGACTATAGACTCTAGATAACAACCATAAGGAAAGGATACCCTATAAAACATGGCCCAAGTGATAGGTCATGTCTTCTCTTACAAAAAAGTTATCTATGATGGGTTCTAGTGATAATGGTAAGACATCAGGCCAATTTTTAATGACAAAGAGCATATTATCTTATTTTAGGTATCCAACAAGAACACCCAAGAAAATTCAAGTTAAACCCACTCAAAATATATGTACTAAATTATTTACATAATTTATTTATTCATTTTAGTAATTATTACTTTACATTTGAAATATAATAGCAAAACCTCTATGTGTGAAAATCCCTCCACTGATAGTGGTTTTCCAAATTAAATATTTAATAACAAGATCATTTCATAATTTAGATATAGTATTGATGATGACATGCCACCACTTGAATACAAAATTGAATATGGCATGTATATATATATATATATATATATATATATATATATATATATATATATATATATATATATATATACCATAAAACAACAACTCCTATTACAAGTACAAATCCAATTTTTTTGAAAGTAAGAGGATACTTAAGGACATTCTATATGATGACATTCATCTAGTATAAGACACTTCTACTCAATAAATGCACACTACCATTGATAAAAGTACTCATAAATGTATGTGAAGAAAGTGAAGTAGATGGACAATTAGAAGGTCTTTTAAGTTTGACTGGGCAAAAAATTTTCCTTTCATTGAACCAATAGAGGAATTGAATAGTAATTATACCCTAACTAAATGTGAATGTACATTACATACTTGTAAATTAGGAAAGGACCAAAAAATGTAACTTAAGCTAGACACAATTGAGAAACATTATGGCAAAGTTTATGTGCCGATAAAACAAGATGGACAAATTAAAAAAACACATAGATGGAAAGATGCCAATGAATACATGCATGTTAGATATGTAACATAGTATGAAAATAATTAGATACATATGTGATATATAGTTGAGAAAGGAGAAATAATTACATCGCAAATAGGGAAAGTTATTTAGTTTAATCAACATGCCAAAAATATATAGTTCCTAATGATCTATCACATTCTTAAAAAAGGTAGACCTATATTCAACTTTTTAAATTATAAGACTTTGTTTCAGCATAATAAACTCCATAACATTCCACAATCACATTGGTCAGATGGTAGTGCTTGGGACAAATAAAAATGTCTTGTGATGATTGAGCAGAAATATTTGAAAGAAAAAGTTAAACATGCAAATTTTATCTCATTGTCCATTAATGAGGTCACAATAGATGACAACACAACAAGGATTTGTATCCATGTTTACACTTTTGAGAACAATTCAAGGTAACCTCATCTATTATATATACATAAAATTATTGAAAATTACAATTGAGAAAACCTTTTTAAGTTAGTTATTTCTAGTTTGATGGATCTTATTGGGATGGATGATTATGTTATAGCTATGAAGATGGTATGTGTTAGTTTTGATAGTGCATTAGTAAAGAACAAGAATATAAATTGTTTGTATGTTCATCTAAAGACAATAGTTTCCCCATATATTATTTTAGTTCATTACATGAACCACAGAATGAATCTTGCATACAAAATTGTAAGCATAGCTAAAAATGTTGCCAATGAAGAAAAACTTATCCATGATTTTCATACTTATGTGTCAAGTAGTTCAAAAAGATTTTTATAGTTTAAAATTTTTAAAATTGGGGTTACCAATGGTAAAAATCTTCTATAATATATTGATACCAGATGTATTTCCATGTATGAGCCTATACACAATTTTTTTTAGGATATCCATCACTAACATGTTTTATGTTTAAATATCAAATGGAAGTTGACAAGGCAAAAGATTTATTGTACCATTTAACATATTTATAAATGCTTTTGACACCATGTGGTATTCTCTAAATGTTTAATTAAATAAAAAATTTGATGAAAAATTCTCAAGAAAGATCCATATATATTGTATACTTCATACATTTTAGAAAATGGGTTTGTCAATCTTGTGATGTCTTATACTCAAGGCAAAATAGTTTCAAGCTACCTATTTTTACTAATTGGCAAACTTTAAAAGATACTAAGGATCTAGAAACTTATTTTAAGTTCAATATTAAGGATAATATTTGTACCATCATAAATGGAAATGAAATACCATTGCACACATTTTAAAAATGAGTTGACATAGCAGAATCAAAATTTGAAGTACCTATAACACATATTCTTTATGAAACTATAATATTTGAAACATAGATAAAATTGAGAAATATAAAGGATAGATTACTTATGGAAAATGAAGAACATTTTCAAAGGCATGAGTTTCTTGAAGTCATGACAGTGATGAATCCCATATTTTGGAGAGCTAAGGATGGTGAAGAATGAACAAATAATTTAATTCTTAGATACATGGGAAATCTAATTAAACATTTTTCTATGTCTATAGATATCAATGGGTTTGAAATTTAAGGTATTTTATGAAAATATTTAATGATACCACAATCAACCCATTTTAGACTCACAATGATTGATTAATATAAGTGTCTAAACGAGCTAACTAAAAATAGTGATATTACAAGGATATGGAAAAAATTGTACCCCAGTACCATCCTATAAGAAAATATTAATGAATATTTTTTATTTATAACTTTTCCAAATAATAAGTTTGGGCTCTATATAAGATGAAAGAGTCTTTAGTGCATTATCTTTTGTTAAATTAAAAGTTCATAATAAATTGGATAGAAATCTAGAGACATGTTTGAGACTATATGTTTCACGTTATCCGGTGGATATGTTTAGCTAAGATAGAGAAATTCAAATTTGGAAATCATTCAGTAAAATGATAGAAGTCACTAATTCAACAAATGACATAGGTAATATAGATATTTGTCAGAAATATTGTCATTGATGTCAAATTTGCATTTAATGTCTAAAGGTGTTTTTAATATTTATATCTTGATTAAAAGTGTGTTAATATTAATTAAATATTAATGAATATATTTTTGGTTACATAAAGACAAAAGAGGGCCCATGAGAAAGTTGAAGAGTCATCACTAAAGACAAAAGAGGAAAATGATTCATTTCTCCATAAAGAGTCACCTTGAGGAATTTGAAGAGTCACTAGGTAAAGACAGAAATAATTTAAAGGGTCATGCAAGGGTGAATGCCAAAGGTCATTAGGAAAGATATAAAAGGAGGATTGGGAAGCCATTTTGTATTATGGAAGTGAATGATTTTATCTAGCTAAGAAGAACAAAGGAAAGTAGAGAAAAGAGAAGAGATATAGTAGTGTGCTATCATTTATTGAGAAAGCAACATTGAGAGATAGTTGGTGTTTTATATACAAGAGGGGTTGGTGCTTCTGTGGGTGGGTGATCATGAGTCATTACTATGTTGGTGCTTAGCAAAGGGGTTGGTGCTCCTTCAAGTATATTGAGAGGGGGGAGAATCATTATATTATATATATTTTATTTAATCTGATTTCTTTTATTTAACCATTTAATCACACATTCAAGATATGCAATAAAATTGAAACAATAATATACACCACACGAGAGAGAGAGAGAGAGAGAGAGAGAGAGAGAGAGAGAGAGAGAGAGAGAGAGAGAGGGAGAGAGGGAGAGAGGGAGAGAGGGAGAGAGAGAGAGAGAGAGAGAGAGAGAGAGAGAGAGAGAGAGAGAGAGAGAGAGAGAGAGAGAGAGATCCCACAAAAAATAATCTCATGTATATGAATGAGCACCAACTCAAATTAAAAAGTTCACAAGCACCAACTTGCAAAAGCACTAACCCCTTTACCAAGCACCAACACATAAACTATTTATGAGCACCAACCCATAGGAGCACCAACCCCTCTTGTGTATAAAACACAACTATCTCTCAATGTTTCTTGCTTAACAAATGATAGAACTCTATAATATCTCCTACTTTTCTCTCTTCGAAAACAAATATAAACCATCCACTCTCTTGCATATTATAAATGGATTCTCAAACCTTCATTTATAGATTTCCAAATGACCTTTGGCATTCACCCTTTGTGACCCTTCAATCCTCATGTCAAATAGAACTAAACTTTCATGACCCTTCGTATCCTTGCATTTGAAAAGTCATATGGTGACCCTTCATAAGCAAATGTGTCCTTTCCTCTTTTATCTTTATCTTGGTGACTTTTCATATTCCTCAAAGTGTCCCTTCATGAAAAAATATGACATACTCTCTTTTGTCTTTACATGGTGACTCTTGAAATTCCTCAAGATGACTCTTCATGATAAAATGCATCTGATTTCCCTTTTGTCTTTACTCCGTGACTCTTTGAATTCTCCATGGGTCCTATTTTGAATTATATGCAACAAAAAATATATTCATTAATATTAAATAAATATTAACACACATTAGCCAAGATATGAATATTAAAAACACCATTAAATGCAATGGGGCCTTTATTACCAATAATGCTAGACCTTTGACATCAATGACAATATTTCTAACAATATCCCCCTTAATCATTGATGGAAACCTCAAACTAAAATTACCACATCCTGAAACCTACACATACTATCATCTAAAAAACATACAGTAACTCCCCCTTAATATAGCAACCTGTACCTATTCCTTATACCTATTTCTACGCCTGTACCTATTTATATTCTTCTCCTCCTTTGACATCAATGTCAGAGGGCCTGCCTGGAGCTAACACTTAGCTCTCCCTCAACTGATGTTGAACCTCAATGGAAAGAAGTAAAAGAAATTACTCCCAACATCTCTTATAGATACTCAAATGTGTTTTTTGGTAGTGCCTTTACGAAAATATTTATAATCTACTCTGTAGTACTAATATAATCCATCTGAACTTATTGATATGTAACCTGCTCTCTTAAGAACTGATATCTAATAGGAATATGTTTTGTTCTTGAATGCATCACTTGACTTTTTGAAATATTAATAGCACTTGTGTTGTCACAAAAAATAAAAATAGGGTCATCATATTTTACCTTGATATCTTCCAAAGTTTACTTCATCCAAAGCGCTTGAGTACAACATAATACTACTATAATATATTCTACTTCAGCTGTAGAAAGTGATACTAAATTATAATTCTTACTTAGCCATGATACTAAGTTATCACCAAGGAAGAAAGATCCTCCACTTATACTCTATCTATCATCCAAGCACCCTACCCAATTTGAATCTGTATAAGTAACCAAAGTGAAATCTCTACATGTGGGATACCATAATCCATAATCCAATGTCCCCTTGATACATCCAAATATTCTCTTCACCAACTAAACATGACTATCTTTTGGAGCTGATTGATAATCTTGAAACCATACCTACTACATGTATAATGTTTGTCCTCGATGTTGTCAAATATAAAAGACTACAAATCATAGATCTATAAAAAGATTGATTTATAGCAGGTGAATCTTCATCCTTGCTCACTTTGTTTCTTGTACACATTAGTGTGTCAACTAGTGCACAATCCTCAAAACCAAATTTATTCAACATTTCCTTGGCATATTTACTTTGAGATATAAAAATTCCTTTATCTGATTGAAATATTTTCAACCCTAATAAAAATGACAATTCTCCAAGCATAGACATCTCAAATTCTTTTTACATATTATCAAAAAATTATTTTGTCATCTTTTCAATATCTCCTCCAAAAATGATGTCATCAACATATACCACAACAATCAATTGATCCTCACATTCTATTTTGATGTACTTATTACTGTCATCAAATCCTATCTTGAAACTTTGATCCTTAAGTACTTATCAAGTCTTGCATACCCAGATCTAGGAGATTTTTTCAATCTATGTACATGGCTACTAATATTTGAGAGAATAAATCCCTCAGGATGTTCAATGTAGACCTCTTTTTCTAGATTTTCATTTAGAAAGGTAGATTTGACATCCATCTAAAACACTTTGAAATTTTTAAACACTACATATGCAAGAAACATTCTAATAGCCTCTAGCCTTGCCACTAGTGTAAAAAAAATTTCAAAATCTATTCCCTCAATTTGAGCATATCCTTTACAAACTAATCTTGTTTTATCCTTGGTCACTTCTCCATTTTCATTTAACTTATTTCTATAAACCCATTTTATTCCTATCACATTGTGATGTTTTTCTCTAGGCACTAATTCCCAAGTATCATTCTTTTCTATTTAATTTAATTCTTCATCCACATCCTTAACCCAATGCTTATCATGTCTAGCTTCTAAAAAAGTTCTAGGCTAAATTTCAGATAACAAAGAGAAATTAACTTGCTTAGATTCACTTATCATCATTCTTATTGTGTGAATTCATTCATTTATGTCCCTGATGATGTCACTTTCATTATGATTTCTATAAAAATATTCAGATGTGTTGATTAAAAGATTGCATAAATTACATTATTATATTATTTTGAAATAGTTTTAACATCTGAGTGGTCGAATACTCTTTTGTTTTGAACCATATTCTAGCCTGCTTCCCATGCTGACAAGGTTCACAAAGCATGTTGAATGGCTTTGTAATCTTTGGAAGATTTATGAATACTTGCTTCTTGTTGATGTTGACAAGATTGTCAAAATTTATGTGTCCCATTCTCTTTTGTCATATCCAACTTTCTTCAATTTGACTCAAATAACATCTTTGACCTTTGATGTCTAGTAACATATATAAATTATTTCATATTCTCTAAGCATCTGCAATCAACACATTTAAATATTTTCTCCTAATTTTAAAACCTTCTACATAAAACATTAGTGTGTGCTCGTAATTACACATTTGACTTACACTCAATAGATTATGCTTAAGACCTTCTACATACAAAACATTTTTAGTTTTAGTTCTACCATTATCCAAACTTAGTGTACCTTTTTTGGAAATTTTGGTAGTATTATTATCTCCAAATTTCACTATACCACCATTGATCTTATTCAAGGTTATGAAATTGATTTTATCTCCTATCATATGCCTTGAAAATCCACTATCAATGAACCATGGCTTTTCTTCATTTCTTGCATGCAAAGTTGTCTGTACCAACATAGATTTTTTAGGTTGTTTCTTCTGCCATGAACCTATCTAAACTTTCTTCTTAATTAATGAAGCCTTGAAACTCTGGTCCTTCTTGATTTAATCAAACACAATTCTACAATACCAAGCTATGTGTCTAAAGTTATTACACTTGTAACATATTATGAACTCTTCATTAAAGCCTTATAGAGGAGTAAAAGAGTTGTGGCTTTTACTTGACTCTGCATGACATTCCTTCTTCTTATTTCTAAAATTGTTAGCTCTTTTTTGACATTCTATTTTCTTATAACCATATCCATTACAATAAAAATAGTAACCATAAAAATAAGACCTATTTATATATCTCTAGCCCAATTACCTTTTGTAGCTCTATTCCCTCCAGCCTTCTTTGTTTGAGATGTCCTCTGTATTCTTAACTTCTATTTTTATTTTCTCCTTTATAAGAGCTTTGGCATAGCTCTTTTATTTTTCCTTATATGTGAAAGTAGTGGCCTCCCCTTTCTCTTTTTCAAATCCAATACCTATCTTATCTGACATTAATCTTTGATTTTCTAATATCTTATTCAACATATTAGTGTTATTCTCAAATTTTGAATCATTGGATACTCTATCATTGATTGCTTTATTTGTTTTCTCAAGATCTTATTTTAAAGAAGCAATTTCAATAACATATCTTTCACATTCTTTACTTACTATTTGCAATTTTGCTATTAGACCTTCTTCATTCTTCATAGCTCTTTCAAAGTGTGCTTGTAGATATTCAATTATTCCCTTTGACTCCTTTTCATTTTTCTTGATCTAGAGCTTTTAAATATTCTAAGGCACAAATGAGTTCTCCTTCCAATTTTACTTTGACTTCATCTTGTTCTTCGTCTTGATCAATTATACTTTTGCTTGTGGAGGCATCTTCATGTATGGCCATGAATAGAATATCTTCTTCTTTTGAATCACTGATTCCACTATCTTTGGTTGAGCTAGGATATTCAAAATACAAACTCTTTTTCTCGAATCCTTTCTTGAATTTTCCTTTAAAATTCTTCTTCTATGTATACTTTCCTTCTGCATTTCACCATTTCCCTTATCTAGGCACTTAGCTATAAAATGTCCAATCTTTCTACAATTAAAACACTTAAAAGGTAATTTTTCTTGATATTTACCTATGCTAATTTTTGGATTGTAAATAAATATAGTTGCATTGTCATCATCATCGCTAGAACTGTCACTTGATTACTGGATCTTAGCCTTCTCTTTCATTGATGTCTTAAAAACAACTTCTCCTTTTGAGGGTTTCTCTTATTCAATTTGCATCTCATATGCCATAATAATACCATGTAGCTCATTCATATTTAGCTTGGCTAAAATATTCATCTCTTTAATTTCCAAAACTTTTGCATCATATTTCAATGGTAGAGATCTCAAAACTTTTAAAACCAAAATTGATTCTTCTTACTTTTCTTCAAGACCTTAGATCCGATTAGCTATTTGATCAACCCACAAAATATAAATTGCTATATTTTCTTCCTCTTTCATCTTCAAAATCTCAAACTATCTTCTAAAAGTCTAAAGCTTAGCTTGCTAAACCTTTCTATCACCTTTGTAAATATTCTCAAGTTTTACCTGAGTTTCATGAGTAGATTTACATTGCATAACTTTAACAAATTTTAACTCACATAAACCACATAAAATATAATTTAAATTGTTGATTCTCAATCTTTAGCTACTTGGTCATCTTATCCTTTCCCTGGTCTACCTTTAAGCTATTAAAATCTTTCTAAAGGAACCTGTTCTAATACCAATTGTTAAGCATGGGACATATCTTTTACTTAATCAAATTACTTTTGCTTTAACCACTTAATCATACATTAAAGATATGAGACAAAACTGAAAGTAATAACATACACCACATACAAGAGAGAGAGAGAGAGAGAGAGAGAGAGAGAGAGAGAGAGAGAGACTAGATTTTATGTGGAAACCCAAAGTGGGAAAAACCACAAAGAACAATCTCAAGTATGTAAATGACCACCAACTCAAATTACAAATTTTTTAAGCACCAACTTGCAGGAGGACTAACCCCTTTGTTGAGTAAAATACAATAATGATTCGTGAGCACCCTCCCATAGGAGCACCAAACCCTCTTGTGTATAAAACACCAACTATCTTTATTTGAGATGTCCTTTATATTCTTCACTTCTTCCCGTTTTGTTTCATCTTTTCTAAGAGCTTCAACACAGCTCTTTTTATTTTCAAATTCGATACCTATCTCATCTAATATTGACTTTGGGCTTTCTAATAACTTATTCAACATGTTAATGTTATCCTAAAATTTTGAATCACTAACTACTTTGTCATTGACTACTTTCTCAATATCTTCTTTTAAAGAGGCAATTTCAATTACATACTATTCACATTCTTTACTTACTTTTTTCAATTATGTTGTTAGATCTTTTTCATTCCTTTTAGCTTTTTCAAAGTGTGCTAGTAGATAATCAATTATTTCCTTTGACTCATTTTTATTTTTATCAATCTGGTGTTTCAATCTTTGATTCTTATTTTCAACAACTTCTAATTCTTCTAAGACACAAATGAGTTCTCCTTCCAGGTTTACCTTGGCTTCATCCTCACTTTCATCATGTTCTTCTTCTTGATCATCTATACTTTTGATTATAGAGGCATATTCATGTATGGTCATGAATAGATTCTCTTCTTCATCTAAGTGACTAAGTCCACTATCTTCGATTGAGCTAAGATATTTATAAGATTTTATATTCTAAAGATCTTAGCTCATTCGAAGATAGTGGAGTTAGTGACTTAGATGAATTAAAGAATCTATTTATGACCATACATGAAGATGCCTCTGCAAGCAAAAGTATATATGATGAAAAAGATGGACATGATGAAAGTGAGGATGAAGGTAAATTTGGAAGGAGAACTCATTTGTGACTTAGAATAATTAGAAGCTATTGAGAATAAGAATCGAATATTGATTCACCACATCAAGAAAAATGAAAAGGAGTCAAAGGAAATAATTGATAATATACGAGCACACTTTAAACAAGCTAAAAGGAATGAAAAATATATAACAACATAATTGCAAAAAGTAAGTAAAGAATGTGAACGGTATGTCATTAAAATTGCCTCTTTAAAAGAAGATATTGAGAAAGCAGTCAATGATAAAGTAGTTAGTGATTCAAAATTTTAGGATAGCACTAACATGTTGAATAAGATATTAGAAATCTAAAAGGAAATATCAGATGAGATAGGTATCGAATTTGAAAAGAAAAAGAGCTATGTTGAAGCTCTTAGGAAAGAGGAAAAAAAAGGGAAAAAGTGAAGAATACAGAGGACATCTCAAATAAATATAGTTGGTGTTCCTATGGGTGGATGCTCATGAATCATTGTTGTGTTGGTGCTCAGCAAAGGGTTGGTTCTCTTACAAGCTGGTGCTTTCAAACTTTGTAACTTGATTTAGTGCTCATTTATATACTTGAGATTGTTCTCCATGGTTTTTTCCACTTTGGGTTTCCACATAAAATCTTCTCTCTCTCTCTCTCTCTCTCTCTCTCTCTCTCTCTCTCTCTCTCTCTCTCTCTCTCTCTCTCTCTCTCTCTCTCTCTCTCTCTCTCATGTGGTGCATGTTATTGCTTTCAGTTTTATTATATATCTTTAATGTATGATTAATTGGTTGAAGCAAAAGTAAATTGATTGAGTAAAAGATATATCATGTGCTTAACAATTGGTATCAAAGTAGGTTCCTTTAGAAAGATTTTAACAAATTAAAGGTAGATTAGGGAAAGCACAAGATGGCCAAGTAGCTAAAGAATAAGAATCAAGAGTTGAAATTTTGTGGTCAAGGATTTTAAGGAATAGGTGTGTATCTTGGATTCTAAGCTGGCTATAGAAGCAAAATAAGATAAGATATTTATTCAAGATCTTAAGAATCAGCTAGAGGTTTCACGTTCATGTTTGAAATCAAGAGAAGAAAAGTGTAATTAGTTGAAGTTTGAGTTAGGTCCTTTAAACGATAATCATGAGAGGCTCATAATCCTGGTTGAGAAAGATCATGAAATATCAATCCAAGGTAAGAAGGATGAAATTTTTAAAGGTAAATATAAAAAGCCAATTAGGCAGCCCAATGCTTTTCAATTTTTCAAATTATTTTCATGGCCATTTTTTTTTTTGCCATACATTGGTCATAGGGCAAGAGACAATATGAGGAGAAGCAATCATTCAAAGGGAGATCTCATTCACATTAAATAAGAAGGTATGAGAAATGTTGTTTACTTTTGTTTTCATAAGGTTGGCCATATTGCTAAATTATGTCCAAATAAAAGTAAATAGATCTTCAAGGTATGTCAAAGGATATAGAGCCCCTACAAGATATGAGAAGAGCCAAATTTAGGTTTGGAGACCTAAGATAGTAAAGTTTGATTAGGTTGAGTTTAAGAGTGATAATAAATTACTTTTTATAGTAGATAAAGAACTAGATAGGAAGGACAATCAAGAATCTCTTGTTACATTTGAGCATGAGCCTTGTCAAGATAAGATAGTTGCAAGAGTTGAGAAGATGAAAAATATCATGAATTTTGAGTTTAGTAAGTCAAATAAGCTAGACATGCTTTAAAAGATTCTAAGATAAAGACACAAGAAGATCAAGGAAGTAATAGAGGAGATGTAGGAATCTCCTAAGATTTTTTCTAGGACCCATTATGTGGCGTGTCTCTTCTAGGCTTCAAGGAGACACTTTGAATAAAAATTGAAGCATGGCAAATGCTATTGGGTCTTGGATATGTTGCATGACAAGAAGGTGAGTTTATAGATTAATTTATATATCAGTTGAGGGTGAAGATAAGTGTAAGCTATAGGAAATAGGTATAAAAATAAGTACATGGAATAGGTTTAAAAATAGGTACAAAGAATAGGTATGGGAACAGGTTCATTAAATAGGATGTTATACTAAGAGGGAGTTACTATATATTTTTAGTTGGTTAAGTTTACAGTTCTCAATTTTAGGTTGGTATGTCTAGTACAAGTTTTCAGAATTGGTGACAGTTTCAGGTTGTCATCAAAGACAAAGGGGGAGATTGTTGGAAATATTTTCATTGATGTCAAATTAGAATTTAATGTCTAAAGGTGTTTTTAATATTTATATCTTGGCTAAAAGTGTGTTAATATTAATTAAATATTAATGAATATATTTTTGGTTACATAAAGACAAAAGAGGGCCCATGAGGAAGTCTAAGATTCATCACTAAAGACACAAGAGGAAAAGGATGCATTTCTCCATGAAGGGTCACCTTGAGGAATCCAAAGATTCATCACTAAAAATAAAAGAGGAAAAGGATGCACTTCTTCATGAAGGGTCACCTTGAGGAAATTGAAGAGTCACTAGGTGAATACAAAAAAAAAATTGAAAGGGTCATGCAAGGGTGAATGCCAAAGGTCATTTGGAAAGATATAAAAGGAGGATTGAGAAGCCATTTTGTATTATGGAAGTGAATGATTTTATCTAGCTAAGAAGAGTAGAGGAAAGTTGAGAAAAGAGAAGAGATATAGTAGTGTGCTATCATTTGTTAAGAAAGAAACATTGAGAGATAGTTGGTGTTTTATACACAATAGGGGTTAGTGTTCTTGTGGGTGGGTGCTCATGAATTATTTTTGTGTTGGTGCTCAAAAAATGGGTTGGTGCTCCTACAAGTTGGTGCTTGAAAACTTTGTAACTTGAGTTGGTGCTCATTTATATACTTGAGATTGTTCTCCATGGTTTTTCCCACTTTGGGTTTCCATGTAAAATCTAGTGTCTCTCTTTATCTCTTATGTGGTGCATGTTATTTATTTCAATTTTATTGAATATCTTTAATGTATGATTAAGTGGTTAAAGTAAAAAGTAATTTTATTAAGTAAAATATATATCCCGTGGTTAACAATATTGATATTTTATATTGATATGAATGGATTTGAACTTTAAGGTATTTTATGAAAATATTTAATGATAACACAATCAACCCATTTCAAACTCATAATGATTGATTAATATAAGTGTATAAATGAGCTAATTAAAAATAGTGATATTACAAGGATATGGAAAAAATTGTACCCCAGTACCATCTTATAAGAAAATATTAGTGAATATTTTTTATTTGTGAACTTTGCCAAATAATAATTTTGGGCTCTATATAAGATGAAAGAGTCTTTAGTGCATTATCTTTTGTTAAATTAATACTTCATAATAGATTGGATAGAAATCTAGAGACATGTTTGAGATTTTATGTTTCATGTTATCTAGTGGATATGTTTACCTATGATAGAGAACTTCAAATTTGGAATTCACTCAATAAAATGATTAAAGTCACTAATTCAGCAAATAACATAGCTAATATAAATATTGAAATTTTATATGCATTAGATATAGTACATACAAATGACAATTATGAAGAACTAGCTACTCAAAAATTATTTTAACTACCTTATTTTTAGTATGTATGTTTTAAATTTCATTTTTAAAATTGATTTTTATGTTATCCTTTGTATCTCATACAATTAAAACAACATACTAGTGTTAGTAGTATCATAAATCACTCATAAATTAGTATTATGTAATTGCAAGATTGAATAAATTACATTATTATATTATTTTGAAATAGTTTTAACATCAGAGTGGTCGAATACTCTTTTGTTTTGAACCACCTTCTAGCCTATTTCCCATGCTGACAAGGTTCACAAAGCATGTCAAATGGATTTGTAATCTTTCAAAGATTTATGACTACTTGCTTCTTGCTGATGTTGACAAGATTGTCAAAATTTATGTGTCCCATTCTCCTATGCCATAGCCAACTTTCTTCAATTTGACTCAAATAACATCTTTGACCTTTGATGTATGATAACATATACAAATTATTACATATTCTTTGAGCATTTACAATCAACACATCTGCATCTTTTCTCCTAATTTCAAAACCTTTTGCATAAAACTTTAGTTTGTGCCCCTGATCTCACATTTGACTTACACTCAAAATATTATGCTTAAGACCTTCTACATATAAAACATTTTTAGTTTTAGGTCTACCATTATCCAAACTTAGTGTACCTTTTTTGGCAATTTTGGCAGTAGTATTATCTTCAAATTTCACTGTGCCATCATTGATCTTCTTCAAGGTTATAAACTTGCTTTTGTCTCCTGTCATGTGCCTTGAACATCCACTATCAATGAATCATGGCTTTTCTTCATTTCTTGCATGCAAAGTTGTCTATACCAACATAGATTTTTTAGGTTGTTTCTTCTACCATGAACCTGCATGAACTTTCTTCTTGATGAATGGAGCATTGAAACTCTGGTCCTTTTTGATTGACTTGAACATGTTTCTACATTACTAGGCTATGTTTCTAAAGTTGTTTCACTTGTAACATATTATGTCCTCTTCATTAAAGCTTGATAGAGGAACAAAAGAGTTTTGGCTTCTACTTGACTCTATATGACTTTCCTTCTCCTTATTTTTGAAATTGATAGCTCTTTCTAACATTCTATTTTCTTATGACCATATCTATTATAATAAAAATAGTAACCATAAAAATAGGACTTGTTTTTGTATCTTTGACATGATTTTCTTTTGTAGCTTTTTTCCCTCCAGCCTTATTTGTTTGAGATGTCCTCTATATTCTTAACTTCTTCCCTTTTTATTTCTTATTTTTAAAAAGCTTTAGCATAGCTCTTTCCTTTTTCCTTGTCTCTGAAAGTATTGGCCTCCACTTTATCTTTTTCAAATCCAATACCTGTCTTATTTGACATTAATATTTGATATTCTAATATCTTATTCAACATATTAGTGTTATTCTCAAATTTTGAATCATTGGATGCTCTATCATTGATTGATTTATTTATTTTCTCAAGATCTACTTTTAAAGAAGAAATTTCAATAACATACCATTCACATTCTTTACTTACTATTTGAAACTATGCTATTAGTTCTTCTTCATTCTTCTTGGCTTATTCAAAGTGTGCTTGTAAATCTTCAATTATTCCCTTTGACTCATTTTAATTTTTCTCGATCTCGAGCTTTAATATTCAATTCTTATTTTCAAGAGATTTTAACTCTTTTAAGGCACAAATGAGTTCTCCTTCCAATTTTATTTGGCTTCATCCTATTCTTATTCTTGATCAATTTTAATTTTGCTTGTGGAGAAACTTCATATATGGCCATAAATATAATCTCTTCTTCTTTTGAATCACTGACTCCACTATTTTCGGCTGAGCTAGGATCTTTAGAATACAAACTCTTCTTCTTGAATCCCTTCTTGAATTTTCCTTTGAAATTCTTCTTGTATGTAGACTTTCCTTCTTCATTTTCACCATTTCCCTTATATGGGCACTTGGCTATAAAATGTCCAATTTATCCACAATTAAAACATTTAAAAGGTAATTTTACTTGATATTTACTTGTGGCCTTTTTTGGCTTGCGACTGAATAGAGTTATGTTGTCATCTTCATCATTATTATCACTTGATTCTTGTATCTTAGCCTTCTCTTTATTTGATGTCTTGAAAAAAACTTCTCTTTTTGAGGGTTTCTTTTGTTTGGTCTGCATCTCATATGCCATAAAAATACCATGTAGCTCATCCATCTTTAGCTTGGCTAAATTCTTCATCTCTTCAATTTTTGAAACTTTTTCATCATATCTCAATGGTAGAGATCTCAAAAAAATTTGAACCATAATTGATACTTCTAAATTTTCTCCATGACCTTCAATTTGATTAACTATTTGATCAACTTGTAAAAGATAACTTGTTATATTTTCTTCCTCTTCCGTCTTCAAATTTTCAAACTATTATCTAAATGTTTGAAGCTTAGCTTGCTAAACCTTTCCATTACCTTTGTAAATATTCTCAAGTTTTACCCAAGTTTCATGAGTATATTTACATTACATAACTTTAAAAAAAATTGATTCACATAAACCACATAAAATAACATTTAAACTTTTGATTCTCCTTCTTTAGTTGCTTGGCCATATTTTGCTTTCCCCGATCTACCTTTAAGAAGTTAAACTCTTTTTGAAGGAACCTACTATGATACTAATTTTTAAGCATGGGATATATCTTTTACTTAATCAATTTACTTTTGCCTTAACTACTTAATCATACATTAAAGATATGCAATAAAAATAAAATCAATAACATGCACCACATGTGAGAGAGAGAGAGAGAGAGAGAGAGAGAGAGAGAGAGAGAGAGAGCAGATTTTATGTGAAAACCCAAAGTGGGAAAACCATGGAGAATAATCTCAAGTATATAAATGAGCACCAACTTGTAGGAGCACTAATCCATTTTTTTATCACCAACATATCAATGATTCATGATCACCCTCCCATAGGATCACCAACCCCTCTTGTGTATAAAACACCAACTATCTTTGTTTGAGATGTCCTTTGTATTCTTCACTTCTTCCCTTTTTGTTTCCTCTTTTGTAAGAGCTTCAACATAGCTCCTTTTATTTTCAAATATGATTCCTATCTCATCTAATATTTCTGTTTGGCTTTCTAATATATTATTTAACATGTTAGTGTTATCCTCAAATTTCAAATCACTAACTACTTTATCATTAACTACTTTCTTAATGTCTTATTTTAAAGAGCTAATTTCAATAACAGACCTTTCACATTATTTACTTATTTTTTGTAATTATGTTGTTAGATATTTTTCATTCCTTTTAGCTTCTTAAAAGTGTGCTTGTAGGTCATCAATTATTTCCTTTGACTCCTTTTTTATTTTTATTGATCTAGTGATTCAATCTTCGATTCTTCTTCTCAACAGCTTCTAATTATTCTAAGGCACAAATGAGTTCTTCTGTCAGATTTACCTTGGCTTCATCCTCAATTTCATCATGTTCTTTTTATTTATCATATATAATTTTTATTTCAGAGGCATCTTCATGTATGTTTATGAATAGATTCTTCTCTTCATCTGATTCACTGACTCCACTATCTTCGATTGAGCTAAGATCTTTAATAGAGTTTATATTCTAAAGATCTTAGCTCAATTAAATATAGTGGAGTCAGTTACATAGATAAATAAGAGAATATATTCATGACCATACATGAAGATACTTATGTAAGAAAAAGTATAGATGATCAAGAAGAAGAACATGATGAAAGTGAGGATGAATCCAAGGTAAATCTGGAAGGAGAACTTGTTTGTGCCTTAAAAGAATTAGAAGCTATTGAGAATAAGAAGAATCAAAGATTGAATAAATAGATCAATATAAATGAAAAGGAGTCAAAGGAAATAATTGATGATCTACAAGCACACTTTGAAGTAGCTAAAAAGAATGAAAAAGATCTAACAACACAATTACAAAAAGTAAGTACAGAATGTGAAAGGCATGTTATGGAAATTGCTTTTTTAAAAGAAGATATTGAGAAAGAAGTCAATGATAAATTAGTTAGTGATTTAAAATTTGAGGATAGCACTAACATGTTGAATAAGAAATTATAAATCCAAAAGGCAATATTAGATGAGATAGGTATCAGATTTGAAAATAAAAAGAGCTATGTTGAAACTTTTACAAAAGAAGAAATAAAAAGGGAAGAAGTGAAGAATATAGAGGACATCTCAAACAAATATAATTGGTGTTTTATACATAAGAGGGGTTGGTTCTCCTATGGGTGGGTTCTCATGAATCATTTTTGTGTTGGTGCTCAATAAAGGGGTTGGTGCTCTTGCAAGTTGGTGCTTGAAAACTTTGTAACTTGAGTTGGTGCTCATATATATACTTGAGATTATTCTTTATGATTTTTCCCACTTTGGGTTTCCATGTAGAATATGCGCTCTCTCTCTCTCTCTCTCTCTCTCTCTCTCTCTCTCTCTCTCTCTCTCTCTCTCTCTCTCTCTCTCTCTCTCTCTCTCTCTCTCTCTCTGTGTGTGTGTGTGTGTGTGTTCTAATGATTCTTTTATATTGAATGCTTTTAGGTACACACCTATGTGGAGTTATGCATTCAAAATAAGTGAAGTTATGTAAATAATGTATACAACTAAAACACTCCATAATGGAAACAACATTCTAATCATAGAGAAAAATAAAAACTACAACCAAGACTCAAATAACATCTAAACATAAATCAAAACTGAATCAACATGATCAAGCACAAAGTAACCAACCACAATTGAAATTAAAAAAATCATACATAAATATTCACTAACAATCAATCATGCATTTATTTTTAATATGTGATGTGTGAAGAGTTCCTTGTTAAATCTCTATACCTCTAACATATTCATCTAAAACAACCTCCCTCATGATACTCTCCCTTCATATCTATCTAGAGAGTGGAATTTCTCCTGCATCCACATCATAAATACAAATGATAGTTATCCCATAACAATGATAATCAATAAAAAAGTTGATAAATAATAATAATAATAATAATAATAATAATAATAATAATAATAATAATGAGCATAATCCACATGCATATGAAAATCATGTATAATTAGACTTAATCAAGTAATAAGTCACACAAAATAATCATTATATGTCTATCTATACATAAACATCAATGAAAATAGCTTGATACAATAGTAATTAAACAAAATTAACACCATTAATATCTACTTAATAAGAAAATCAACTTTAGTGAGGAAATTAGGATGTAATAATTGTTCCTCAACATTGATTTCCTCATGTAGTGAACTAGATGAACCATGACCAACTATTTTTTCAAGAGCCTAAAATTGAGAGCCCTAATAATATTTTTCACAACAAATATTTCATGAGGCATTTTATCAATACACTTAAGGAAAGAATCACGAAGATAAATATTCTATAAAATTTTAGTTACACCCATTACACTAAACACTCCACCTATAGAAAATTGGGGAACTCTGATATTGTTATATGCATTTTTTCCCTACTACTTATTTGACATGATAAATTCTCCCCCTAGTTTCAATAGAGTGAAGTGGTAGTGGTGGTGTCATCTAAACTCTTAATGAACCTTACACTAAAATAGGAAATGGCATTAAAAATGAATAAAAAAACTTCAACAAAAATTAAAGTAAGTTAAATAATTAAACTATAGGTCAAAGACATTAGACTTAGGATCCATACCCTAAGTTGTTGATATGTTTCACAGTGGTGGACATGCTATAAGTGAATTTAAAGCTTCATTTTATATAAAAAATCAAATAATCAATTTACCACATTGTTATTCATGTAATTTAATAGATAGATTAATTGCAAACATGAAGTCACATACCTTGCACTGAAGGAAAATGTTGATCAAGTGGAGAAAAAATGTTTCCAATGTCATAGGCCACTACCAAATTGAATGAAACATTAATAACACTAATTTTGTAATGTTACATCAATTTTCAATAAGCTTTTAAAATTTTAAACCCTAGATTTAGGGATGTGTCTATTTGTTGTTTTACAATAGTAGGTGAGATAGATCTCATTGTTAGAGAGTTTTCAGTGATGCTATGGAGGTGTCCAGGTGAGTGGATGAAGTGTATTGATAATCTAAGTGCCAATGATAAACTATGAAATGTCCTTGTCCTAATATTATTGAAGTAGGCTTGGTTGATCTTCAATTTTGGCATTACTGGGGATAGATATGAAGTATTGATCATGTTTTAGGGGTTGTATTAGAGGTCAAGGATGATTTTATATCTTGTGGAAGTGCATGTTATTAATCTGGTTCTTCATTATGTTCATCTTGTCAAAGTTGGTTTTCTGACAGAAAATACTAAATAGGTACTTTGCTAACATTACCATTACCATGTATCGATGAGTCAGGGGGAGTTGGTTATATGTGTGTGATCACATTAGTCCAAATTTAATATGGTCTAAGTTTTAGGTCATGCAAATGAGTGCAAAAAAATTTATTAACTTTTAAATTTGGCCTTCCAAGTAGATTGCAGAGGTTTCCATACTTAGCCACACCATCACTTCATGTCATGAAGATATGAATGAACCAACAAGTTTGTTTAATGAATGTACTCAAAAAGTCAATAAAGGTCAAAATTTTATATGGAAATGTTTTCCATAGTGCTAAGAATTTACCTTGAAAATTTGGAGTCTTGAAGTGATTTCTAGCTCAAGTTATAAAGCTTCAAAGCTCCTCTAATAGACTATAATGGGCTAGAGATCATCAAGTTTAATCACAATGAAGTTTGAGGTCATTGGTCTAGAAGATACAATAGTGATCACTTAATCAGACAAATTTAGATCAATGATGTATATGAATTTAACATGTCAAAGGTTACATGCACATGTGACAATTGTCACAAGCTCGTTAGTTGAATGGAAGACAAATGGTGAGCGGTGGTTAGTACTGACAAAGATGAACAGTGCAGGATAAGTCAAAGAGTCAAAAATATATGTGAGATTTCCAAGTGGCACAAGTGCAATGGATTGTTAGTAAAGTGCTCAAAAGGCATACAAGGGTACCAGGTCTCATAATCTTGGGAGTTTTGAGAAAGATCTAATGATGAGTTCTACAAGGTAAGGACCAAGTTGATCCATAGATATTGATGGTGCACATTTGGCCAATATTGTAAGGGTGCATGAGATTTGGTCAACATGTTTGAGGTTTAATAGTTGGAAAGTGTAACATTGAAAGTTAAAGTTTGAGATACTTATAAAAAAGATTGATGGTGTGAGTTGAGCAAGATGAGTGAATAACATGAGTTGTGTTCTAATTGATCAAGGTTTAACTATGACCATTGTGATTTAAATATTTGAATTTAATGAATGAAATACTAGTTTTTAGTTTTTTATCCATAACATTCAATTTATGTAGAATTTGATGTTATAGTAAAAATTACATTGTAGAGGACTTCAAGGTATATTTGTCAATATTAATTTAAAGGATTGAATGTTTGTAGAGTCTAAGTTATTGAGCTTCAAAGTTGTCAGTGTGTTCATTCATGCTCTGTAAGTAATCAAAGAATGATAATTGAGTTTATTTTAACGGAACTTATATTTTTCAAGGGGATTGATCTATTGTATAGTTTTGTAGACTCAATAAGGATTATTTGTATGGATTTTGGAGGTTTGACCAATTCATATTTATTATGAACAAATGATTAGAATTTGACTGTGTGTTCATTCTTGGTGATCATATGTAAAGAATGATGTTTCGACTATTTTTGTTGTAGAGAAAGGATTTTGTGATTGATATTGTCACTCAAGGTGGACCTATAGATTGTGTGGCATGGGTATATATATTTTTAAAGTGTTATTATGTTTTAAGTTTGCTCAAAGAAGTGTCAAAGAGGTGAATGGGTCTCTATAGCACCTAAAAAGACACTTAGGCCTATTTTAAAGAGGGTATTACTTAAAGGTAATCCATGTAGATACCTTAAAAATGAATTCATATGTTATGGCTGACAAAGAAGTTTGTGAAGATGATATTTATGAAGGCTCTAAAAATGGTGAAATCAAAGATGATGATTTCTAGAGGTGAGAGACTTGAGATAAGATGTGTGTTTGAGTGTTGAAGAGTGAAGGAAAGAAGAAAGGGTGGGTACCTAGTGGATGTATTGAAGAACATAGTAGGTTGATGACTTTGTGTATGATCTATAGGTCATATTTTTAATGTCACAACTATGCTCCTACAAGTTTGAAGATTGAAGATGAGTGAAGAGGTCTAGAGTGATCCAAAATAATGGTTTGGATGGTTTAAGTGTGAGTGAAGGATATATGATGTATGTGTGAGCTTGGTGTTTTATTTGAGAGGTAGATCAGAGTGTGTTATATGTGTATGATCATTTGGTCATATTGTTAAGGATGTGATAGAGTTGTTGATGAGAAGTGTAGAGTGATCCAAAAGGTGGTTTTAGATGTTTTATGGCTGTGTGAAAAAGTGAAGGGGGATAATATACATTGTATCTCCATTAGATTGGTACATAATTAGTGATCAAGAGATGTTCATTTCATAAGTGTTAGGAGGGTACTCAACATTTAGGTTAGAATGACTTGACCAACAGATGCTCATAAGGGTTTGATCATCTTAGGGATAGGTGCTCCTTATGAAATAGGTGTTTCACTAAAGCCAATCAGAAGGACTTGACCAATAGGTGGTTAGAAAGACTTGATCATCCTAGGGGTAGGTGATCCTTGTGAAATAGGTATTTCACTAAATTCTAGTCAGAAGTACTTGACTAGTCTCATGTTTGTGATCATCTTATAGGATAAGTAGTCCATGTGTTTGTAGGCTTGAGAGTGGGTTTTATTCTCTAAGAGGGTTTCCCAAATAGATCTTGTGTTGTGTGTAATATTGCATTATCTATTTATTTATTTCTATAAACATCTTGAATGCTTAAGTGTTTGAAGGGTTTAGAAATTGAACTGAATTGTTTACCACCACTGATTCACCCCCCCCTCTCTCAGTGGTTTTTACCTCTAACAATTCATATTATATCATGTCCTTCTTGTAAGTTCAAACACTTGATGGTGATCAAAGGTATAATGGTTTTCAAAGAGGTTGTGACTTATATTCAAGATAAACTAGTATGTGTTTTATCAAACATCAATGCAAGCATGGATGATGTGAAGATGCAAGTGAAAAATCTAGAAGCAACAAACAAGAATATGCAATTATGATGGATAAAGTCTCAACCAAAGGATGGAACATTTGGAAATTAAAGTCATGACTTACTCATATGTTCTTTTATCCAAGGACAAAAGGGATTTTAGCTTCACCAAAAGGGTCAATAATGAAAATTCATGGATCGGTAATGGTCAAGAGAAAGGAAGGTCAAATATGAATATTGTCTTTAATGGGTATTGTTTTTCCTATAATCAATTTGGCCATAAATATAGGGATTGTGATTTCTCTTCAAAGATCAAAATCATATCATATGATACAATTGTAACCAACAAGGTCATATAGCCAAGAACTATAAAATAACTTTTTGGAAAAAATATATACAAGTCATTGACACCATTAAATGGTTTAAGGAGACAAAGTCTAAGAATGAAGAAGAAAAGAAGCAAAATTTAAGAGGTCCACTAAAGGAAGAGTCAATGTTGGTTCAAGTAGCCTTGCATACTCAAGAAGATGGGAAAAATATATGGTTCATAGATAGTGTATGATCAAATCATATGACAAGAGACAAGAGAAAGTTTATCTCTCTCAAGAATACCAACCCAGGTTCAGTGACATTTGGTGACAAAAAATCTAATAACATAGTTGGGAAAGTAAGTTTGAGTTTGGAAAATGGTCATATTAGGACTGAGAATGTCTTATATCTAGAAGTTTTGAAACATAATATTTTTAGTGTGAGCCAAATGTGTAAGCATGGAAATGTTGTAACTTTCATGATGATGTATGTAAAGTAAGAAAATTTAGTAAATTAGTTATAAATGTTTATAAAACATATAAAAATATGTATTTATTCCATGAAGAAAGAAGGAGGAGTGCCTCATGAGTCAATTAGAAGAAATTTGGCCTTGGCATAGAATGTTTGGACATATAAATTTTTATAATATGGTAAAGATCAGTTCAAAGGGGTTGGTAAGGTATATGCACACTATTTATAAGTTCCTCATTCTCTTTGCAAGGCATGTCTTCATGGGAAGCAATCCAAAATAAGATACAAATATGAGGTGTTATCCACTAAAAAGCCATTATATTTGATCCACACTGATCTATGTGGACCTATGAGAACTCAAATTATTCAAAGTAATAGTTACTTCATGCTTCTCATTGATGATTTACAAGGATGACTTGTATATTTTTTATTAAATAAAAATCAAAAGCTTTTGAAAGATTTATGGTATTTAAAGTTCTTATGGAAAATGATAAAGGGTCAAAGATCAAGTGTGTAAGATTAGATAGAGGAGGTGAGCTTTGGTCTCATGAATTTGATGATATTTGTGAGAAACAAGGGATAAGAAGATAATATTATGCTACCAGAACACCACAATAGAATGGTGTTATTGAAAGGAAGAATTAAAATATTCAAGATATGAGTAAAACCATGCTTAAAGATGCCAATTATTAGATGATTATTGGGAAGAGGAATCCAACACTTTAGTTTACATCCTAAACATGATTTAAACTAGAGTAAACGACAATAAGACTCCTTATGAGTTATGGAAGAATAGAGAATCTAATGTCAAACATTTTAGAGTGTTTAGGATCATTTGCTTCATCAAAAGTGATAAACACTATCTTGGTAAATTTTATGCAAGGTTTGATGAGGTAATATTCTTATGTTACTCTTCTATCAGTACTACCTATAGGTGCTTCAACAAGAGACTTCACAATATTGTTGAAAGTTCAAATGTAAGGATAGATGAGATAACTAGAGTTAAGAAGCCAAAATTGTAGGTACGTGACTCAATTTAGAATTGTATTGCCAACAATGATGAGTTATCTATTCAAACAAATGATAAATATGAAGAGGATGAAGAAAGACAATACTCTAAAGCTCCATCTATAAGAATTCAAAAAGATCATCTAATCTCTCAAGTTATTCAAAATATTAGTGTTGGTATGCAGACTAAAAGGAGAATGTTTATCAATTAGAATCAATAAGACATGGCTCTGTTATCCATGATTGAATCCAAAACATTCATGAAATCTAGAAAAGATGAAAGTTAGAATGGTGAAATGGATGAATAACTTGATTAAATAGTAAAGAATGAAACATGGCATTTATCTCTTAGGCCAAAATATAAAAATGTGACAAGTACAAGTGGGTTTTCAAAAAAAAAGATGAATGAGAAAGGATAAGTCACAAGGAATAAAGCTAGATTGGTGTGTAAAGAATATGCTCAAGGTGAAGGAATATATTTTCATAAGACATTCTCTCTTGTGGTAAGAATGGAAGTAGTTATACTCTTCATGGCATATGCAACTTTAAAATGCTTTAAGGTATACCAAATGGATGTGAAATATACATTATTGAATGAAAACTTAGAAGAAGTATACATTGAGTTACATAAAGGATATTTCATTTTAGAAAATCAAGATTTTGTGTGTAAACTGAAGAAGGCTCTTTATGGTCTTAAACAAGCTCCTAGGGATTGTATGACAGGTTAGATGAGTATATTTTGAGTAAAGGTTTTAAAAAGGGAGTAGATGATAGTAATATTTACATTAAGATAGAAGGAAATAATTATTTTATATTGGCTGTATATGTTTATGACATAGTTTTTGGATCTGACAATGATAATATGAGTAGAGAATTTGCATATACTATAAGGTCTGAGTTTGAAATGTCAATGTTTCAAGAGATTTATTTCTTCTTAGGATTTCAGATTAACCAACTTGATGTAGGGATATTAATTTCACAATCTAAATACGTCAAGGATATGCTAAGGAAGCTTGACATAATGAATTGTAATCCAATGGGTACTCTAATGATCATAGGATGCATGTTAAGTAAACTAAATGACTCACCAAAAGTTGATCAAACTTTGTATAGATCCATGATTGGAAATATTTTGTACTCTATTGCTATAGGCCTAATATCATGCAAGTAGTTGGTCTTGTAGGAAGGTTTCAATATGATCGTAGAAAATCTCACTTGAAAGCAGCCAAAAGGATCTTGAGGTATCTCAAAGGCACCATAGAGTATGGTTTCTAGTATCCCAAGAGTAAAGAATTCACTTTGAAATAATTTATTGATGCAAATTGGGTAGGATGTGTGGATGATAGGAGTATCAGTGGTGGGGTATTCTTCATGGGGGAATGCTTGATGTCTTGGCTAAGGAAGAAGAAAACCTCAATATCTATATCAATTATAGATGCTGAGTATATAGTAGTTACCTCTTATTTCATGCAAGTCATGTAGATGAAACAAACTTTGGAAGATTATAAGGTAAGACAAAATGGATCTTATCCTATCTATTATAATAATACTATTAAAATTGGTATATTAATTAATCTTCTTATGCACTACAAAACTAAGCATATTCTTATTAGATATCATTTTTTGAGAGAACAAGTGAGTAATCAAAGTCTTAAGTTGGATTATGTGCCTAAAAAAGAGAAAATTGTAGATATTATGACTAAACCAATATCAAAATCTACATTTGAGTATCTAAGAAAAATCTTAGGTCTCATTTCTTTCTCTATGAATCAATAGAAGGTCTTTTGGTTAAGGGGAAGTAATAAGTTCATGAGCTTGTTCCAAAGGTGGCTTAAGAGAGAAGGCTAGTAAGTATATGTGGTGGTTCTTGATGATGTGTGGACATATAAAGATGATTAATATGTGAAATGGCTTAGATATATTAGGGGGAGTCACTCTCAGATGTTTCTTTTTGAGTTTCATTAGATTTGAGTATTTTTGTTTATTCTTTTTTCATTGGTTATAGTGCTTGGTTGAAGAGAGTGTTGGCATGTAGAAAAAGGAATTTGGAAAGGTAAAAAGAGGTAGGCTTAAGGTGAGGGGGATATTTTATCATATTTATAAGATGTTCCTCTCTTATTTTTGGTCATTTTAGGTCCTCAGGATTAGTTTTTGGCCATTTTGTAATTGTCAAAGGGGGAAAAGGATCCTATTGTGAGAGTGATTGAAGAGAGAGAAAGAAGGTGAGATGTATGATGGGTTTTGACATCAATGGAAAAGGGGAATATTTTTCCATAATTTTTAGTGATGTCATGTAGGTGTCCAGGTGAGTGGATGAAGTGTCTTAATAGTCTAAGTGTCAATGACAAAGTGTGTAGTGTGCTTGTCCTAGTATGCTTGAAGTAGGCTTAGTGGATCTTTAGTTTTGGCATGATTAGAGATGGATCTAAAGTATTGATCATGTTTTATGGGTCCTATAAGAGGTTAAGGATTATTGGAGAGATTTTTTAAGTACATGGTATTTATTTAGTTCTTCATTATGTTCATCTTAGCATAATTGGTTTTGTGATATAGAAATATGAGTCGATAATTTTTTGACATCACCATTGCCACTTATAAATGAGTTAAGGGGAGTTAGTCATATGGGTGTGATAAAATTAGTCCTAAGTTACTATGTTATAAGTTCTAGGTCATGTTATTGATATAATAAAAATTTATTAAGGTTAAAATTTTGCCTTTGAGGTAGAATACATAGGTTTCCACACTTAGCCAGATCATCACTACATGTCATGAAGATGTGAATGAACTAGAAAGTTTGTGCATTTAATGAAGGTAATAAAAAATTAAATAATCGTTAAAGGTTTACATCAATATGTTTTATATATTTATAATAAGTTAACATAAAAATTTGGGGTCTTGAAGTTATTTATAGCTCATGTTATAAAGCTTTAAAGTTGCTCTAGCAAATTATGATGGGCCAGAGACCATCAAGTTTAATCACATTGAAGTCTGAGGTCATTAGTCTAGAAAATCTAATGGTGATAACTTAATTTTACATATTGAGATTAATGGTGCATATGAATTCAACATGTCAAAGGTTCTACACATAAGTTATAAGTGTCATGATCTTGCTAGTTTGATAGAAGATAAGTGATGAGCAATGGTTTGTACTGATGAAGATCAATGGTGCACGACAAGTCAAAGAGTCAACAATGCATGTGATATTTAAAAGTGGCACAAGCATAAGGGACTATTAATATTTTTCTTAAAATCCATGTGAAGGTGCCAAGTTTCATAATCTTGAGAGTTTTAAACAAGATCTAATGGTGAGGACCATAATTTAAGGCCCAAGCTGATCAATAGAGATCACTAGTGCACATTTGGTCAATATTTCAAGGGTATAAGAGATGAGGTCAACATGTTTGAGGTTTAAAATTTTATTAGTGGAGAACTACACCTTAAAGTTAGAGCCACTTCTAAAAAATATCGATGCTATGATTTGAAAGAGTTTAGTGAATAATATGAGATGTGTTCTATGTGACCTAGGTTTAACTGTGACCATTGGGATTTAAATATTTGAATTTAATGAAGGAAATACTAGTGCTTGGTTTTTTAGCCATAACTTTTGATATATGTATAATTTGATGTTATAGTAAAAATAAAAGTTGTAGAGGACTTCAAGGGACATCTATTTAATATTATTTTTAAGGTCTAAATGTTTGTACATTCAAAGTTATTGAGCTCCAAATTTGACTATATGTTCATTCATGATCCACAAGTAACATGAGAAGGATAATTGAGTTTGTTATGATGCTATTTAGATGTTTTAAGGGGAATGAGATATTTTAAAGTGTTTTAGATTCAATAAGGATCATATTTATGGATTTTTTAGGTTTAATTAATCCATATTTAGTATTAACAAATTCTTATGAGTTGACTATGTGTTCATTCTTTGTGATCGCATATACAAAATAATATTTTTGCTATTTGTCCTATAGCAAAAGGATGTTGTGATGGATGTTATCACTTAAGGTAGAATTATTGATCATTTTTCATGGTTCCATATATTTTTTAATTTTTCTTGTGTTTTAAGTTTTCTTGGAGAAGTGTCAAAGAGGTGAATGTGTCTCCAAAGGACCTAAAAGGACACTTAGGCATATTTGAAAGAGGAAACTACATAAAGGTGATCCATGTAGATGCCTTAAGAGTGAAGGCATGCATTGTGGATGAAAAATAATATTGTGAACATGATATTAATGAAGGATCTATAAATGTTTAAATCAAAGATGATGATTTTCAGAGTTGAAAGACTTGAGAGAAGAGGTGTGTGTGAGTGTTGAAGAGTGAAGGAAAGAAGAAAAGGTGCATGACTAGTGGATGGATTAAAGAATAGAGTAGTTTTATGAATTTTTGTATGACCTATAGGTCATATTTTTGATGTTATAATAATGATCTTATAGGTTTGAAGATTGAGGATGAGTGAAGAGGTCTAGAGTGATCCAAATGGATGTTTTAGATTCCTTGAGTGTGAGCAAAGGATAGATGATGCCTTTATGAACTTGGTGGTTGATTTGAGAGGAAGATAAAAGTGTGGTATGTGTGTATGACCATTTTTTCATATTTTTTAGATGTGATAAATTTATTTATTAGAAGTGTAGAGTGATCTAAAAGGTGGTATTGGATGTTTTGTGGTTATGTGAAGAAGTGAAGGGGGCTAATATACTTTGTTTGTCCATTAAATTGGTAAGAAATTAGTGATTAGGAGATGTTCATTTCATATGTGTTGGGAGGGTCCTCAATATATAGGTCAAAAGGACTTAACCAATAGGTGGTCAGAAAGACTTGATCATCCTAGGGGTAGGTGCTCCTTACGAAATAGGTGTTTCACTAAATTTTGGTCAGAAGGACTTGACTAGTGTCATGTTTGTGATCATCTTATAAGATAATTAGGCCATGTGTTTTTAGGATTGAGAATGGGTTTTATTTCCCAAGAGGTTTTCCCACATAGATTATGTGTTATGTGCGAAATCTTGCATTATCTATTTGTTCATTGTTATAAACATCTTAAATTCTTCATGAATGGTTGTATTGAATGATTATGTGTTTGAAGGGTTTATAAATTGAATTGGATTGTTTGTCACCACTGATTCACCACCCCCTAGTGGTTTTTACCTCTAACACTCCTCATATTTGTTATCCTCATTAATTGTGTAGCTGCACCAAAGGCTATGTCATCACCCCTATCAGAATGATAATCTATGGAGCCCCAAATGGGATGGTATTTATTCAATGAAACTTATCTTATTGATTAAAAAATGGTTTCTATTCTCTGTTACAAGGAAACAAACTAAATTAATTGGAATTATAACAAGTAAATAACATGAGAATTTTATGACATAACATGTAAACTTAAATCTTACCTCTAGCTCAGAAAGGACAATAGAATTAGATTTCATTTTTTCATGCAATATAGTTAGAACATTTGTTCCCTTAATCTCATGATATTCCTTGTAGTATAAACTCAAAATAAAATTAGAAATGAAAATTGTGTGTCACTTTGAAAATCACAATCCAAATCATTTCTTATATTATTGGCAATGAGTGTACAACAATCAAAATATTGTCTAGCAAGAGAATGAACAATGTATGCTAGATCCCAAAAGGGAATGTCTATGAGTCTTCACTATAAAATAATCCCAACTTGTAAAAATTAAATGAGGGCATTTAAATATGGATTTGTTATATTTGAATGGAAATTCACCTTCTTGAATGATTGGGATTGACTATAATGCAAGGGAAAAATTAATTACAAAATGAATGACATTTAATTTCAAAGTTCATACATAAAACATCAAATATTAATTAATAAAAAGAACATACCTACCAAGGAAAATATATCAAAAATCAAGCCTAAATGATTTTCTAGATATATTTTATCTTCCTTTGTCAAAATAACTTTCACTACTTTAGGGTTCATGTTTGTATGTTGTATCCCTATCAAGCACTCTATGTCTAAATGTGAGGTGCCAAAATTAATAGTCTTAGATTCAAGGGTACAAGAAAACTCTTCAGAAGAAATTTTTTAACTAGACACAAGAAATTTCATCAAATTTGTGCCTGTCTCATAATGGGGCATGTAAATAAGACCTCTGAAAGAACATTTATCTATCATTTCTCTGTAAGTGTCCTTATCTTATATAAGCCTCAATATTTTATGGAAAATAAGATTTATATAGACAAATTTATTAATGGGGACAAAAGATACAGGGTGGGAAGCCATTTATGAGAAGATATTTTCATGATGAGATCAATGTTTGAATGGAGTGAATAGGGAAAATGAGCATATTCAAGGGTTTATCAATATTTATAGGGATAGTTTTTTGGTAGTACACAAGGTTTTATACATTATCCAAAGGATATAGACACTATCTAGAGGATATAGACACTGTCTAGAGGATCTAGACATTATCCAAATGTTATGGACATTATCATGAGGACTTGGACACTGCCAAGAGAATATGGACATAGTTTAGAAGATTTGGACATTGTTTAGAGGATGTGGATGCCACCCATAGAAAATAGACAACATCTAGAGCCTTTAGATGACATTCACAAAGTTTAGACAAAATCTAAAGCCTATGGATAGTGGCCAGACTTTGTGGACACTATCTAGAGGCTCTAGATAGTTTAGAGGATCTAGATGATGTCCAAAATTTGTGCTCACCATACAAAAGACTTGGACAACATCTAGAGGCTATAGACATTGCCTAGACCCTATGGATGGTAGTTAGATCCTTTAGAAAGTAACCAGATCCTCTAGATGGCATCTAAAGCCTCTAGATGATGTCCAAAAAGTATGGCCATAATATACAAGATATAAATGTTTTCCATAGGGTTTGAACACCTTCCATAGGGTATACACACCATCTATATGGTCTAGACATCATCCATAGGGTTTAAGCATTGCTTAGAAACTATGAATAGAAGGTTGAGGTGCATACATGTTGTGTTCAAGTGATGCATGGGATTCACCTTTTTGACAAAACTATTTCCCCTTCATTTTGACACAAAATCAAAACTAAATTTTGAATATTTTCCAAAATTTTACATAGGTATTTTTCCTATAGGTCTTTAAAAAAACCTAAGTAATGCATATTTTAACTATCATCAATGCACATAACATTCAAATAATAAATTCATAAATTTATAGCATAAGATTAAGTCTTTGATAAATTTAAACATAATTTATCTTACCAAACCTAAAAATGATTCGTAGACACAAATTAATGGAAATTTTAAGTTAAACATATTTTTTTGTTGCCTTTTGAAATCATTTAGAACAATATATTACTACTAATCCTAAAGTAATATGAATTATAATGCACATACTCCTTTAACTTATTATATCTCTAGAACCAATAAAGAGCATATTTTATATGGAATTATTTTGTGATTAATACTATACACAAACCTAATATCACATTTGATGAACATGACATTGTTGATAATGAGTACACCAATGAAGCATTGTTTGTACATATATACATATATTTACAATCTAAACACAATGTCATCATATATAATGGTTAGATTAAAGGTATATAGACCATAAAAATAATTAATACTCTTAGATACACATAATAATATTTGAGGTATAAAAAAATATAATTAAGGGATTTGAAAAACACAAACAAAACCCTATTGGAAGGATTGTAATACCTCTTAAGGTGAGTCTCACTATAGTTTCTACTTTATTCATAGTTATTCTGAGTACATGGGTATTTGATATGGTATTATTATGTCCTTGGATATTTAAAATGCATGTATTTATATATAATATACATGTGTGAAATTTATAAATTCTAGTTTGGTGGTCATTATTCTAGGTAGCCCATATGAATACCCTCTTCAGAATGAAAATACTCTTCCTCCACCCATAATACTACTACAATCAATTGTAAAACCTATTAAGGTCCACTCTAATTACAAAAATCAAAGAAATGTAATGAATTTTCCTCATCAATAAATATTAAAATATCCATTACATCACAAATATATTCAAGACTAACGAGAGCCATTATCTACTTCATCATGTCCTAGACTAGTGTTACATAGTTATCTACATGTTCTTTCACATACATAAGCACATTATCCTATTGTGAATTATAATGCATGTATTAATATGATGAACATAGTTATGAATAATACATAGGATCATATGGTTGATGATGATCATGATGTATATGTAACAACACAAGATTATTTTTCAAATTTAGATATAGATACACATGTTACTATTATATCATGATAGTTAACATCAACCACATTCTACATAGGACCTACATGTGAGTATAAAATCTATGGTATCATTGGTTGACATTATATGAAATTCTAAAAAATCATAAAATACAAAAAAAAAAATCTGAAAAATTTAAATCCAGGTTATGTATGACATGTATTGTTTATTTGCATGATTAAATAGTGTTTTATCATTTATATTACATTATATATCTATTTTATTATATTCACATGAATTTAATATTATACATGAGTGAAGTGAAAGACATATGTGTCCTTTTATTACATGAATACACCTATGTGATACATTTCTAGATCTAGGGCTACCTTTCTACATTAGGGGCATGTTCATAATAGGGACATATTCTTAATTTACATAGGTTATATCTTAATATTTTCATTGATAATATCATGCTACTTTACATTGATTATAAATGACATACTCTGACTCATACTACTTATATTATTATTTCACTAATATTATATTTTTATATATGAAATTATGGCATGCGTGTATTATATAGATTATACACTCTTGTTATATGCATTCTTGATGTTTTTATATATTACATGATGTAATGCTTGATTTTTTGTCACATTGTGTGATTCACTCCATTTTTCTTGTTTGACTCTGATTATGTGTGTGAAATGTAATATTCCTTTGTGTGTGTGATATTTAATTTTCCTTTGTGTGTGATATTTTATTTACCACTTTTTATTTAATTATCCTTTTTGTGTTGGCTTTTAAATATCCTTTGTGTGTGTCATTCAATTATCATTTGCATGTGTGGCATTCAATTGTTCATTGTGTGTGTGAAATTTCATTTTCAATGTGTGTTTGATATTTTATTTTCCATTATGTGTGATTATTTCTTCATTAGACATTGAGTGTTATTATTTGTGATTTTATGCATCATGGCCTTGAAATATTGTGTAACTTTATTTTTTATGTGTGGATAAAGATAGGGAGCTTGTTTGTTCCAAGATATATATCACATATTCTTCTTATTGTTCACAATGTCATGATACATATCATGTAACTTCCATGTATTAATTACTTAGTCTATGGATGTTCATTTCTACATTGACTATTCAATGTGTTTTGCATATATATATTGACATGACACTTGTATGCCTTATGATACATGTTTCATACTATTTTAACCTTTTAGGGTTTATGTAAATCCTCTATTCTATTAAAGGTGTGAGTACACTAAAATAGGGAAATAATATACATAAAATAGCCACTGATTTGTTATAGATTTTAATTTTTAAAAATAGTAATGAATATGTGAAAATAAATACTTGTCTATAAAATACCTAATATGGATTATCTGAGTGTTAGAAACTAAGATAGAAGTAGGTTTGAGTGTCATCAACTGGATCTCTATGTCAAGAACCCCTATTGGATAGTAGCACCATATTTGGACTATAGCGCCATGTGGCTATAGTGTCCTAATATTGATGTTGATGTCCTTTATGTAGGACTTTTTAAAACTTATGAGTGTGCCTATGTCTAGGTTTTTAGGGTTTGTACCTATGCGCATAAATTTTTTAACTTTGTATTGTACCTAGAATGATTGATTTATGATACAAACCTGCATCCTATTTGAAATTAGGTATGATATGAAAAGTGTGTTTATTATTAGGATAGGCTAGACATCCTCAACACCCCATTATAAATAGATTTGCCTACTTACAAATACTTAAATGAAGGATCAATCCTAATGTAGTTCTCCCCACTTAAGTGCTGGTGCAAATGAAATTTATGCTAGTATGATAGTGGTCGTGAGTGCCTTGAGTGTGCTTGAGATTAGAAATCTCTAAAATCTAAGTTTAAGGCTATTGTAGATGGTAATATACATAAGTAATATAGAATAGGGATTAACAACCTTGATTTTTCTCAACTTGTTTCATGTTTGAATGGGTATTTTGCATCTAATTTACATCTAGTGGATACAGGGCTAAAAATTCATGTATTTATAGTATTTTGTTGCTTTTGTAGATAATAAAATATGTCTAGGCCAACCTTAGGATGGTTTTACTTTTGAAAATGTATTCATTTGTAAAAGATAGGGTAAAGGACATTGGTGCCATTCTAGGGACACTAGCGTCATGTGGCTCTAGTGTCCTTAATGTAGCGGTAATGTCCAACTAGTAGAACACTAGCACAATGGTCCAAGATCAAGAAATGAGGGTCTAGGACTGCATTTGAGCTGATTAGGGATGTTTGTGGCTCACACAAATAATGGATAAGTATGATAATAGGCTCTAAGATAGGTATAGGGATAATTTATGCATAACTAGTGTCAATTAGCATTCTTAGCACTCAAATACCACTTTTAGGTGATTAATTTTGCCCTCCCCCATTTATGCGAAAAATTTAACAAAATGAAATGACTAGTATAAAGTAAAAATATGTGTACCTAAACTTACATAGGAGGTGAAAGTACATGAAGCTAATTCTAAGTATGTGAAGTTGAGTCTGCATATGTGAAGCATGATCCAATGCATAACCTATAAATTAAACATGCATATATTAGTCCTTAATTTATATATATCAAAATCAAATTACTATGTTGATTAAATAAGTAAAAATAACTAAAGAGATGGGAAAGAGGAAAGGAATGAATATTCCTCATTAGTTATATGAACCAATGCATGAACCTAGTGATAACATGTGTGTGTACGTGTATATAGTGATCAATCGATGAATATTTTGGACTAAGACGCTAAATTTCTCAATCCACATGTGTGGGTGGCTCAATAACTCAATATGATTTTGAATCCATCATTACCCACCCCTGCTTAGTGGATCATGACCTATGAATATCTTGGATTGGACTGATAGTGTGTCCAACCTTATTAGGGTGGTTCGATAAATTAAGTATGCTATGACTCCATCATTTCCCACCCATGTGTAGTAGATGCATCTAAACTAAATTATGTGAAGTACTATATATGTCTAACTAAGTATGTCTAACTATGTATGTCTAACTATGGCCACTCAGGTATATTATGTGGCTCTAGGCCACTCAGGAATGTCAAACACTATAGATGGAGTAAGGCATGAAACTGGTCATAACCTAGAATATGATCTCAATGGTATATAACATATAATCAACCAATTTGTGACTAAGCATATGGAAATAATGTGTCATGCACAATCCCCTAAATATGATATCTAAGCATATGAATTCCTGATTGAGTTATAATAAATTATATCTAAGTATCTAAATTGAATATGGGAATGGTCATGCCATGCATTATGCCCCCAATATGATCAAATTGATATGAATTTTATATTATATAGTATAATTCAAAGTAAAAATTGAGTATAACTAATAAAGCTATAATTGTATTAGTGTAAACTTATAATATACCTATTGTATTATTCTAGACAATCTGAGTTATTTTGAAATTAAAGCTATTAGATAGTAACATCATATCTTAAATAGTAGTGCCATGTGATTCTAGTGTCCCCATTCGGGGATTAATGTCCTTATGGTTTGAATTCTATGTCATTGTACTTTTGAGTCACTATTTTCCTTTGTGTTTACCTATGTTTGATTTTATAAAACTGAGCCTATGTACTAAAAAATGTTTTTTGAGTGAAATATAATAGCCTAATCTCTATGAAAAAACCCTTTGAATGCCTCCTATTTTGAAGGTAGTTATTGAACTTGTGTAAAAACTATCCTCAAAAGAAAAAGCTCTACAAAATGTGTGTTAGTTAGAGCATATATGATAACTACGTGATAATCCAATATAATGTGCATAGATAACATCACAATGTAAGATAATTTAAGAATAAGTATGTAATGTAAGATGTATGTCATGTCTAGGATTTCAAAAGGGTGTTAAGATAGATGTAATCAATATATGTAATAGTAAATCTAAATAGAACTAAGTATCTAGCTAAGGGGATGGGGCATGATGTCCGTCATGGTACCCAAGTAGGAAGGGTAGATGCATGAGGTCCCTCATGGTATCAAAAACTGGTGTATAACAAGAAAAGAGACAAGTGGCATGGTCATGATGCATACAAGAAAACATACATAATGAACACATGAGGCATGAAAACTAGGCCAAGAGGCTATAATACTAGGGACATGGGAACATGTCACTAAATCTAAGAAAATAATACATACAAGTACATTTTCAAATGTTCACATATGTAAGAAACAATCAATTATATTATAACCACATAGAAGGACATGTTCAAATGTCTACATAAACAATGAGAAAAACACACACAAGGGACATGAATACATGTCCAAAGCATATATGATATGAAAAGAAGTAGTGTAGAACCAAAGAGCAATGGCATATTCAAATGCCCTTAAATAGAAAACGAATAGAAATACAATCAAGTCTAAACTATGAAATCTAGAAATGAAAGCATGCATGAACATGTAGTACAAATCTGTGTAAGAGATAGGATGCACATATGCTAAGTCTAAATTAGTAATAGTTCGGAAAAAATGAGTATGAGTAGTAATTTACAATATCTAGATATAACAATAATAAAGCTATAATGTAGAGTATTTAAGGATAGAACCTAATAATATAAACCATGTATAGGATGCCCCCAAGTGGGTGAATGTGTCAAGTGAATAACCATGGATCAATTTATATGCCCCTAGTGGGTATATAATAGCATGTTTGGATAAATTTAGTGGATGTAAGTCCTATATACAATATGAAAGCATTCAAAAATAATGAGTGAGGCATGTAGTATGATAAAAATAACTATACTAAGATATATAGCATATGTAGTGTCTACCAAATATAAGAAGTATAAACATAGCAACGCATACAATCTATAAATTTTATGTTTTCTAAATAATTGTTTAAATGATTTTGTATTTTTGAAATATTGTATTATTTTTCTATTTTGTGTAAATAATACATGTAAAAGCAACATGAAAATGAACTATGTACAAATATCAAGGAATAAATAAAGTATGTACAAGAAAAGTGGAACCATACTAACTAATGGTTCTCATGGGAGACTCACTATCATTGTGAACTATGTCAAATAAAGAAACTATGATTGTGTGTGTTGTGTGAAGGGAAAATGTGATACCATAATCTACTATACGTAGTGATTCATGTCTATATTTGTATATACCTATATAATGGTGCTATAAATCTGTGACACTGACGATGGTGTCCTATGAACTATAGGGGTCCTAGTAACCTATCTAGTAGAAGAAGCCATAGGTGGCATATGTGCCCTATGTTGAGAATCCAATAATACTAATTTTGGCAAAAAGTTTTTGGAATAAGGTCCTCTAAAATTTGTGACATATCTTTGGCATAGGGATTTATCTAATAATGGTCTCTATGTGAGAGTATGCACACATGTCAATACTATAAGAGTAGACCTAGCCTATAATGGTGGCTCTACTAAACTCTATGATATATTAATAAAAACTATACTTTGAGTTTTAATTGATAAATGTGTTATATCTAGTAGCTATTTTAGAACTATAATTAGTGACTTAAAGTAACCACTTGTAGAATAGGTAGAGGATACTCATATGGAATACCCTCAACTTTGACCATCTGATTGGTGTGTATGTATTTCAAGCATCTATGCAATATGGATGGGATGAATGGTAGGTGTTATATCCATGACCTACCCAATAACATATTAGACAAGCACACACTAGGTACTACTAAGAATTGAGTGGCTATGTGTTTTGGTCCAACTTGTAATGGAAGCATAATCTTCCCAATGGAGCTCTAAACATGACCATTAAAACCACTAATAACTATGTTTAAGGGGAATATATCCTCCTCTAAATACCCCAAATGTTATAAAAGTGGCATAGTTTGCATGCTAATGCTTAACCTGTTGTCAACCATAACACTCTGAATAGGATGGTGATCTATATAATATGGTACATAGAGTGCATGTAAATGTGTATCATCATCAACAATATCCTAGTCTGACAAGGTGATGAGTGGTCTAGGTGGAACTATAGTGTGGCACATGTTAATGATATTGTGCATTGGGTGTGCCTCTTTTATAATATTATGATATGAATTTGGTGGTGGATGTGCCTGATATGTGTAGTGAACACCTAAAATGCTCCCTGCCTCATTTTTTTGTGCTTTGGAAATGGATCTAAGAATATATTTAATGCATTCGCTTTTGTTTTCTATAAATTTGGTGCATCTATGGGTATGCCCACATCAAGAATGTTGGCCTCAATCAAATATTATATATTACATTATAAGATTATAATTTATTTATTATATGGCCTAGTACCCTATGATACTCATAAAATGCATTAGAATCATAACATTTTGGAAGAGTCAATGTCATATCAACCTATTTAATGGGAGGGAGATTTATGACATTGTAGTCCAAGATCTATTGTAAAAATCGTGTTGGTGACTCTTGAAGGTTGGTGAATATTTAGTGTTGAGGAGATGATAAAACAAGAAAGGAGATGGATCTAAAGCTGTGTTAACTTTGGCCTTTTAATCACTCTTGTTTTCAATGTCCCTTACCTTGTATGGAGGTTTATTTGAACTCTTAACAATTTTTTCTGATCCATTTATATATTTTAGTTTGCCCATTGATAAAAGCTTGACCTCTCTTTATTTTACTATGTGGCACAAATATATGAAACTAGGAAACTTGTTAAATAAGATAGCTTCATGTAACGCTAGTAAAAGACTCTGTTTGAGGTTGTCCTAAAGCTCTTTGTCTAGCATGGGTCTAGTCAATTTAGCTAATATAATCTTGTATTATACGCATATTCTTGATAGGTTCATTTGACTTTTATTTCAAATATGCAACTTGGGAATATGAGATCTTATCACTGATATTGATGGACAAGTGTGATAAAAATATTTATACCAAAGTATTAAATGTTGTGTTGATTCAGTAAATCATAAAACCATTATATGGCATAAATCTTTAAACTATGTGAAAACAACTTTGTGAAAATCCAATTGTTGGACATGTATTCCAAACATGCCACATGAAAATTTTGGGTTACCCTTTCCATTATATCATGTAAGCTTAGGTGCCATGAATCTGGATGGTAAGGAATTTATTGGTATGTGATGTTCCAAAGGTGTATGTAAGAGAACATTAGAATCTAAGGCATATGATGGCCTAGTGGCTCCTTCTCAATATGTAACATCTTAGCCTACAGAGTATAAACCTAATGTATAAGGGATTATACATCTACAGTGGATGAAATATCCACAAGAGGTTTAGTTCTCACTAAAGGTTGTTGAATTATAAGTATAGGTTCTACTAGCTGAGTTAGTCTTATTTATGTGTACCAATGTTATTAGCTAGGGAATTTGAAGATTGGCCATTATTTGATTCAATATTAATTTCCAACATGGCTTGTAATATTTATGCATGATCAAGGGGTTATTCTTGAATTTTATCTCTGAATCTTTATTGGACATCATCTTTAATGAAAAATTATGTTATCATTGTTAAGTGGAGTGAAAGTGTCCCAATTTCCAATTTGTGTATCATCTTGTTATTGATTATATTATTCATCTTCAAATACATTATCATTAAAATACACATAATTAGGGTATTAAATATCAATAATAGGTGTTATAATAGGTCCTTTATCCATGTTATAAGCTTGAATATTAGGAATCTAAATATGTTCTATAGGATTACCACCTAGTCTAACACTTCTTAATGGGAGAGAGATCTTTTTAGATGAAATATAGTAAAAAATGGAATAAATATCTTAAAACATAATATATGAAATATAAAAAAAATAAAACAACTAATGAAAATAAGAAAAAGGATACAAACCCTAGGATCATCTAGGGTTAGGGTTTGATCAATGTTCAAAGTAAGTCAGGTTCACCAAATGTTTTAACCTTTTAATGTTTAACTTATGTAAATCATATATTTGATGAAAGGGTTGAGTGTAATAAATAAGATAAATAATATGCATAAAATAGACACTAACTTTTTATATATTTAACTAGCTTTGGCATTCTAAAAATAGTAATAAATATGTGTAAATAAAGACTTATCTAGAAAACACTTGATATAGATGATTTGAGTATTGTAAACTGAGATGGAAGTAGGTCTAAGTGTATTCAATTGGACTATATGTCAAAACCCCTCATGAATAGTAGTTTCACATTTGGATAATAGCACCATGTGGCTCTAATGTCCTGATATTAGCACTAATGTCCTATATGTAGGATTGTCCTAAACTTTTGAGTGCACTTATGTCTAGGTTTCGAGGGTCTATTCCTATGCACATTAATTATAAAAATCTATATTATTCTTGTAATGAATAATTTAACACTAATCCTCCTTGTAAGTAGGTTATGAGATAAAAAGTGTGTTCATAAGTAGGATAGGTTGAACATCCTCAATGCCCGATTGTGAAGAGCATTACCTACATACCAATACTCCAAGGTGGGATAAATCGCGATGTATTTCTCACCACCTAAATAATTCTAAAATTGAAAGTGATTTTAATATGATAGTGGTATTGAGTACCTTGAGTGTGTGTGAGATTGGATATCTAGAAAATATATGCTTAGGGCTATTATAGATGGTAGTATGCAGAAGTAGGGTAAAATAGGGATTTATAACCTTGATTTTGCTCAACTTGTTTCATGTTTGAATGGGTATTTTACATCTAATTTCCATCTAGTGTATATAGGGCTAAAATTCATGTATTTATATCACTATAAATCCATGACTTTTATCCCTAACTAGACATCTTTTATTATCTGCACAAGCAACAAAACACTTGTTTTATTGCTTGTGTAGATAATAAAAGATGTCTAGGATGATATTAAGAGGGTTTTAATTTTTAAAATGTATTCATTCAAAAAATATAGGGTAAATGACATATGAACCATTTTGGGTACACTAGTGCCACATGGATCTAATGTCCTTAATGTGGCACTAATGTCCAGTTGGTAGAACACTGGGCACAAAGGACTAGGATTGAGAAATGAGGGTCTAGGACTATGTTTGATCTTACTAGGGACACTTATGTCCCAAAAAAAGGATGGATAAGTGTGATAATAATCTCTAGGATAGTTGTAGGGATAAGATATGGATAGGTAGTCTCAAGTAGCACTCTTATCAATCAAATACCACTTTTGAGTGATTAAACATACATATTAAGATGACTTATTCTTACTATGATGACATATTATCCACATGTTAGTACATGATTTATATGGATTATATATATTTATATGTAATATGATGTGCATAACTCATTTTTTTTGATATTATTAATACAAAGGCTACATTCCTCACCTCGAAAGTAGATCAAAGATAATGGCTTGTCTTAGAGATTAAACCTTTAAAATCATAGATAATTTTACATATTGGGCATAAATTAATTTATGATGGTACAATTTTACATATATTATTATATGTTTTACTTATATTTTGATACATTTTAATCATATTGGAGGAGTATACTTGTCATAGTCATAGATTTCACAGGGGTATGATATATTCATAAATTATGTGAGATTATTACATATATTACAGAACTTAGATTGCATAGATTATTACAATAGGGGCATATATGTGACTTATGTTAGTTTTTTCAAAGATATAATGATATATTTTCATAGAGTATGAGTAAAATTATGTATATTATCATATGGAAAGGAAACTTTTGCCATTTTAACTCAA